>OY740790.1:65508974-65768974 GCA_963514005.1 Raja brachyura | reverse complement strand
TTGGTTTACAACCTCACCCTTTTACTGCAGTTTTTGGGCTACCAATGTTAGATTATATTCATTTGTCCCGCTCCGCCCATCGGCTGATTGCTTTTACCACGTTAATCGCCAGAAGATCTATTTTATTTAAATGGAAAGACTCCAACCCTCCGACCTCACTCCAGTGGTATTCTGAAACGATATCATGTTTATATTTAGAAAAAATTAGGAGTGACATTGTTGAACCCTTGGTTAACTTTGATAAGACTTGGGGAACATTTATTGAACACTTTCATACAATATAAATTGCTCCCTCTTTAACCGTTATAAAAACTATTTTACCTCTATATGGTGGAACGGACTTGACGACAGACAGACTTAAATTGTTGAAACTTTTAGTGCAGATTCTGTTCTGCTTTGTTTAGTTTTTATTTCATTTATTTTATTTTTATTCTTATTTAATTATTATTAATTTTCCTTTTTTTCCTTTTCTTTTTGTCTTTTTATTTTTGTGTTTTTTTCTACATTTATACGCTTTTTTTAAAGATAGATACATAGAAATTAGGTGCAGGAGTAGGCCATTCGGCCCTTCGAGCCTCCACCGCCATTCAATGTGATCATGGCTGATCATCCAACTCAGTATCCCGTACCTGCCTTCTCTCCATACCCTCTGATCCCTTTAGCCACAAGGGCCACATTCAGATTCAGATTCAGATTCAGATTCAGATTCAATTTTAATTGTCATTGTCAGTGTACAGTACAGAGACAACGAAATGCATTTAGCATCTCCCTGGAAGAGCGACACAGCAAATGATTTGAATAAATAACAATAAGTGTCCGGGGGGGGGTGATTGGCAGTCACCGAGGTACGTTGTTGAGTAGCGTGACAGCCGCCGGAAAGAAGCTGTTCCTGGACCTGCTGGTTCGGCAACGGAGAGACCTGTAGCGCCTCCCGGATGGTAGGAGGGTAAACAGTCCATGGTTGGGGTGAGAGAGGTCCTTGGCGATGCTGAGCGCCCTCCGCAGACAACGCTTGCTTTGGACAGATTCAATGGAGCTCTGATGAGCTCAGAAGGAAGGCGGAGATCGCCCAGAAAGTTATTGCAGCCGCAGGAACCGAAGTCCAGAAGTTCCTGTCGGCTGTACGAGATGGATACAAGACTGCTCCAAGTGAGCAGCCTTGAAACAGGTAAGGGGATCGTTGCTGTATTTTTCATTCCTGGGAGACACAGGGCGTCGCGGTGTGCCCGCGCCGCCGCCATTTTGTTCCATCTAACTCCCTCTTAAATATAGCCAATGAACTGGCCTCAACTACCCTCTGTGGCAGAGCGTTCCAGAGACCCACCACTCTCTGTGTGAACAAAGTCCTTCTCATCTCGGTCCTAAAGGATTTCCCCCTTATCCTTAAGCTGTGACCCCTTGTCCTGGACCTCCCCTAAAGATGTAACTATAGAGGTCTTTATTCAATGTGTATTTTGACTGGTCTCATATCAGGTTATACCTGTTATTAATGTAATCCTGAGCCCTATGTATCAATATCATTGATATGTTTATCATTGTTCTTTTTGCTCTGTTTTATTTTTGTTTTCTTTGGGGGAAAAAAATAATAAAAAGATTTTAAAAGAAAGAAAGAATGAATGCATGAATACGTTTATTGGTCAAGTATTCACATACAAGGAATTTGCCTTGGTGCTCCGCCCGCAAGAGGCAAAATGACATACAGTGACACATAAAACATTAAACGCTAATAATAAAACATTATCGATTAAAATGAGAATTAAATAAAATACCAGAGCAAAAGGAGGCTACAGATTTTTGGTTATTGAAAGGAGCTACCACTCGTGGAAAAAAAAGCAGTTTTTATGTCTGGCTGTGGCAGCTTTGCCGGTCCGGAGTCGCCTTGTGTCTGTCTCTATGACTCTATGACTCTGTTACACCTATGCAGAGTCTGTGGACCCTCTCTCCAGGGTATGCCAGCCACTTCAGAAGGCCGGAATGGAAATGGAAGCAAGTCATTCTCAGCTCCACAGGACGGCCCGAGCAGAAGGCAGGGAGAAGAAATTCAATCTACCCAGATATAAATATAACTTATTTATACGAGTTGTAAAACTTGTCATTTTGCTCTCTCACCTCACGTTAATGTAAATGTCAGGAGCAATAAAATGCTGCCTATCAGACCGGTGAACTATCAACAGCGGTCAGCATTATCGTGTAAGTGGTGTACATCACAGTGCCCTTGTTCTGTTTCGTTTTTACAGTTTGGTTTAGTTTGGAGTTACAGTGCGAAAACAGGCCCTCCAGCACACCAGGCCCGCGCTGACCAGCGATCCCCGCACACTAACACTATCCTCCTCGTTGTGGCTATCCCCCCGCAAGGTCGAGGATGATGGTCTACATTCCGTTGTTTTTATGGACTCTCAGGTGGCTTATGAGTCCAATCCTGGCTTTGAAAGTTCTTGGACATTCAGGACAGGTAATTCCACATGGCAGATCATCGGGCTTTGGTTGTTGCTGCCTCTCTTTCCTTTTTCTTCTCTTTTCTTCTAATTCTGTGCATCTCTTGGCTTCGAAGGTTGTAGCGGCAGATTTTTCTATCGTTCAAGAGATTACTCCCTCTTGCCACTAAATGGACTACATGGTTAAGGGGAATGTCTTTATACTCATGCGAGCTCACAGTCAGGGACCTTCAGACCTTTTTCACAGACAAATCTTCCAAAACACAGTCTTTTGATGAATAAATTATTTATTGTTGATGAAAAACAATAAGATACATCCAAACTTCTTCCGACTCGTTACTATAATCTTCATCGAACTCCAGCTTATCGCTTTAAACGTTAGAAAACTCCTCGTGTCTCCGTTACACTTCGCATGGTCAAAGGGTAAACCTTCTCCATGCTCGTCCGAAACTAACCTAAAAACTAAGCTTCTGCGCAAGAAACCTAGCTCCAAACATGCCCAAAAATATGTTAAAAATTCCACCCACAATATAACTGGCAGTCTAAAATTTAAAGACACATGCCATCATCAATGACACACAAAACAAGCCAAATGGCCACTACAAAGGTCACTGTTCCTTCTTGGGTGATAGTCCACCAGGGTTGCCTGACCTTGGCATTGGTTTCCCAATTGTCGATGTCGATTGCACATTTCTTCATGCTGGCTTTTAAGGCGTCTTTGAATCTCTTCTTTTGTCCGCCTCTTTTACGTTTGCCTTCTTTAAGCTGGGAGTCGAAGGTTTGCTTCGGCAGACGCTCGCCTTCCATCCGAACAACATGACCGACCCATCTTAGTTGGTTCTTGATGACGAAGGCTTCAATGCTAGATATTTTTGCTTCATTCAGCATGCTGACGTTGGTTCTTCTGACTTCCCAGCTATCCTACACACACTAGGGACAATTTACATTTAATCATAATAATAATAATAATAATCAGAATCAGAATCATACTTAATTAGCCAAGTACGTTTTGAAACATACGAGGAATTTCATTTGCCATACGGTCATACCAATAAAAGCAACAAGACACACAAAACACATTTGAACATAAACATCCACCACAGTGACCCCTCCACATTCCTCACTGTGATGGAAGGCAGAAAAACAGTTCAATCTCTTCCCTTCTTTGTTCTCCCACGGTCGGGGGCCTCGAACCTTTGTTGACGGAGCGATCTTGACTCCCGTAGCCAGCGGTCGGGACCTCCGCATCGGGGCGATCAGGCTCCCGCACCTCTAAAGTCTAAAGATGATCATTCAGGTGGAGACCCTTCCTCGGACTCTACAAACGTTGACGTTTATGAAATCCACGCGTTCTGCACGGGTGCAGGAGGCAGCCTCGATGCAGTCAGCGATGTAGTAGAGAAAGAGTTAATAAGGAATAGGAGTAGATTTAGGTCATTCGGCCCATCAGGTCTACTCGCCTTTCAATCATAACTGATCTATCTTTCCCTTTCAATCATGGCTGATCTATTTTTCCCCTTCAACCCCATTCTCCTGCCTTCTCCCCATATGCTCTGACACCTGTGCTAATCAAAAATCTATCTATCTCTGCCTTAAAAATATCACGTTACTTGATATCTCTGGTAGGCACGGACTCGGTGGGCCGAAGGGCTTGTTTCTGCGCGGTATTTCTAAAGTGAGGTAGTGCGCCGGTTTGTAGGATAATGGGCTTCTGTAAACCACCCCTCGTGTGTAGGGAGTGGATGGGAATGTGAGATAGCATGGAACTGGTGTGAAAAGGTGATCGATGGTCGCGTGGACTTGGTGCGTTGAAGGCATGCTTCCATGGTGTATCTTTCTACCAATACAACTCAGGAGACGATATATATATACAGTCTATTAAATCACTCATCTGACGAGATTCCGGCTATCCCAGAAATCTGCACTCCCTCCATTGCAAGCAAAGATACTAGAGGAGCTCTAGATCTTTGATCACAAGTATACTCTCCCTTCATCATCATCTGCGGTCACTTGAAACGAGTGTGACTGTCCTCTCATGGAGGACGCCTGTGCGTGACTTTGTTTAACGTGGGGAGACTGGTGCACATACAGCCACCCCACGGTCCTTGACAGATCTGGGTCAGGATCCAGTGGCATGGAGTCCAAGACGACCGGAGACCCTTTTCTGCTGCAGCCTTCATCCGTCCTCCCAGCCGTTGTGACGCTCCACTAAAGTCAACCATCATCCTCCGCCTGTTCCACTGTTGAGGAACTTGGTTGGATTGCTCTTTGTCAAAGACCTCCCCCTCGACCTCACCGCCATGGGTGACCCTACCAGGAGCACAGCTCCAGACGGCATCGCTCTCAGGATCTCAGGTCCACACAAGCTTCTCCACCACGACAAGGAGACAATCCACGGAGAATCCACTCTCCCTCGCGTATGGAAGATAGCGGGAAATTGCAGAGAGTTGTATGATCAAAGATAGTCCGAGGGTCTCCAACGAGGTAGATAGCAGTCCAGGACCGCTCTCTAGTTGTTGGTAGGATGGTTCAGTTGCCTGATAACAGCTGGGAAGAAACTGTCCCTGAATCTGGAGATGAGCATTTCCACACCTCTGTACCTCTTGCCCGATGGGAGAGGGGAGGAGTGGCCTGGGTGCGACTCGTCCTGGATTATTCTGCTGGTTTGGACCATAGGCAACATGCTGCATTCACAGAAAAAGCTGGCATTCGCAGTTAAATAGCCGACGATGTTGAAACACATATGAATTTGCGCTGAGCATCTGACGACTGCCATAAGCGTTTTCAACTGATAAAATATTATTTTTCAGTTCTACGATATCAAAATCCCCTCCTCAATAAAAGAAAATAAACTTCACAAGCGACGATAAATTGAAAACTGCAATGTTTGATCTGCACTGACTCATGCTTCCTGTTTTAGATTGAACTTCAGCAGTTTTTAATAGCAGTGGATTTTCATACTGGACTCCCTCTGCAATCAAGGAGTCTTTGAAAAGTTCAAACCGTTTACTCTGATAGCATCCATGATGAAACAAATTAAAATTCCAGACGATCAACTTAATTCATTCCCATGCTCTCTGGCCCAGTCACGGGATGTCACAGGTTTCTTCACTCTGCCTGGGGCATTCCAAGCAGCAATCGTATCGAAGAAGGGTCTCGACCCGAAACGTCACCCATTCCTTCTCTCCAGAGATGCTGCCTGTCCCGCTGAGTTACTCCAGCATTGTGTGTCTATCTTCAATCAGTATCAAGGGTTCATAGGTTATCATGTCATAGGGGATAGGTGTAGAATTAGGCCATTCGGCCCATCGTCTACTCCGCCATTCAATCATGGCCGATCTATCTCTCCTAATCACATTCTCCTGCCTCCTCCATATAACCTCTGACACCTGCACTAATCAAGAATCTATCTATCTCTGCCTTAAAATTATCCACTGACTTGGCCTCTGCAGCCTTCTGTGGCAAAGAATTCCACAGATTCAGCCATTCCTCCTCAACTCCTTCTAAACTCTTGCACAGGGCACTAATACACTGTTCATCCACAACTCAGTCTGGGGTAGTGTCAAAAATAATAACCATATAACCATATAACAATTACAGCACTCGGCCCTTCCAGTCCGTGCCAACCATTTATTTTCCCCTAGTCCCATCTACTTGCGCTCAGACCGTACCCCTCCATTCCCTTCCCGTCCATATACCTATCCACTTTACTTTTAAATGTTAAAATCGATCCTGCCTCCACCACTTCTGCTGGAAGATCATTCCACACAGCCACCACTCTCTGAGTAAAGAAGTTCCCCCTCATGTTACCCCTAAACTTCTGTCCCTTAATTCTCATGTCATGCCCTCTTGTTTGAATCTTCCCTACCCTCAATGGGAAAAGCTTATCCACGTCAACTCAGTCTATCCCTTTCATCATTTTAAAGACCTCAGTCAAGTCATCCCTTAACCTTCTGTGCTCCAAAGGATAAAGACCTAACTTGTTCAACCTTTCTCTGTAACTTAGTTGCTGGAACCCAACATTCTAGTAAATCTCCTCTGTACTCTCTATTTTGTTGACATCCTTCCTATAATTAGGCGACCAAAATTGTACACCATACTCCAGAATTGGTCTCACCAATGCCTTGTACAATTTTAACATTACTTCCCTACTCCTATATTCAATGCTCTGATTTATAAAGGCCAGCACACCAAAAGCTTTCTTTACCACCCTATCTACATGCGATTCCACCTTCAGGGAACTATGCACAGTTATCCCTAGATCCCTCTGTTCCACAGCATTCCTCAATTCCCTATCTTTCAGAGTCATCGGGACAAGTTTCTTTTAAATGTGTCATAATATCGAAAGCACCAGAGCAAATACCACCACAAACTCAAACTAACACAGGGGAACCTGTGACACAAAATGCTGGAGTAACTCAGCGGGTCAGGCAGCATCTCTGGAGAAAAAGAATAGGTGATGTTTCGGGTCGAGATCCTGTTTTGTTTCCCAATGCCATAGGACCCGGACAAATCTACAGCTCTGTGGACTCTACTAGACTGATATCAGATTTTTATTTCCCAGTTTCCTCAAGCCCACTCTGTGCTATTAAACCAGACTTCTAGTATTGTCGAGGCCAAGCGCGGACAATCGCTTCGCTGAACACCTTCGCTCAGTCTGCCTCGTCCTATGCAATCTCCCGCCCTACACTTTAACTCCCCTTCCCATTCCCACACTGCCCTTTCTGTCCTGGGCCTCCTCCACTGTCAGAGTGAAGCCAAACGCAAATTGGAGGAACCGCACCTCATATTTTTTGCTTGGGCAGCTTACAACCCAGTGGTATGAATATGGATTTTTCTAACTTCAATTAACCCTTACATCCCCTCTCTCTCTCCGTCCCTCCCCCACCCTAGTTGTCGCACTAGTTTCACTGTCATCCTGTTGAGTTTCAACGTCTGCGTCACTCGTTATCACCTAACCCACAGCCAACAATGGACCATTGTGGGCTCCACCTTTCCATGATCGTTGTTACTCTTTCATTCATTTGTTCGATATCACCGTCTCTGCCTCTCATCTCCCTTCCCCCTGACTCTCAGTCTGAAGAAGGGTCTCATAGAAACATAGAAACATAGAAAATAGGTGCAGGAGTAGGCCATTCGGCCCTTCGAGCCTGCACCGCCATTCAATGTGATCATGGCTGATCATCCAACTCAGTATCCCGTACCTGCCTTCTCTCCATACCCCCTGATCCCTTTAGCCACAAGTGCCACATCTAACGCCCTCTTAAATATAGCCAATGAACTGGCCTCAACTACCTTCTGTGGCAGAGAATTCCAGAGACTCACCACTCTCTGTGTAAAGAATGTTTTCCTCATTTCGGTCCTAAAGGAATTCCCCCTTATCCTTAGACTGTGACCCCTTGTTCTGGACTCCCCCAACATCGGGAACAATCTTCCAGCATCTAGCTTGTCCAACCCCTTAAGAATTTTGTAGGTTTCTATAAGATCCCCCCTCAATCTTCTAAATTCCATCGAGTACAAACCGAGTCTATCCAATCTTTCCTCATATGAAAGTCCTGACATCCCAGGAATCAGTCTGGTGAATCTTCTCTGTACCCCCTCTATGTCTCGACCCGAAACGACTCCTATTCCTCTTCTCCAGAGACGCTGCCTGACCCGCTGAGTCACTCCAGCTTTGTGTCCACCTTCAGCTTAATCCAGCATTTGCAGTTCCTTCCTACGCACCTCTGGTTACCTTTCCCGGTTTTCCCTTCCTCCACGGATGCTGCCTGACCTGCGGAGTTACTCTCGCAATTTGTGTCGATCTTCCGGTTACTAGTTCGGTAACACAACTATTTTAATCTCACATTTGCCAAAGTGCCTGTTCGGAAATACGAATCTTGCCTTTGAATTAAGGTGCAGCAATGCGATCTTGGTAATGCCACAGTGCGTAATTTGCAAGCATTTCGTGCCAGAAACTCCTCCAAACTCTGTAAGTGAGAAATGGCAGACGGCAGGAGAAGATTAATGGGCCTGTCCCACTTGCGCAACTTTTTCGGCGACTGCCGGTACCCATCAAAGTCGCAGCAGGTTGCTGAAAAATTTCAACGTGTTGAATATCCAGCGGCGACCAGAACAAGGTACGACTCTTTGGGCGACTACTCACGACCATGCAGCCTTCACCCCGCGACATGTCTCCAGGGTGTCGCCTGTATGGTCGTGAGTTTTCTCCTCAGTCGCGCAAAGAGTCGTAGCGTCTTTCTGGCCGCCGCTGGATTTTCAACATGTTGAAAATGTTCGGCGACCTGTGACGGGTGCCAGCAGTCGCCGAAAAAGTCGCGCAAGTGGGACAGGCCCATAACAGCACCTTGCGTGGAAGGATTTGATTTTTGCACTATTATCTATAATAAATTGATCAGGTTAGCAGTGAAATTCAGTCAGATAACCAAGTCACTGGGGAATAGGCTAGCCTGCCTCAGTATGTGCAGTAGGTTCACACCTCGACCCTAGTCCCAAGATTCTATCTTTAAAGGGTACACAAAATGCTGGAGAAACTCAGCGGGTGCAGCAGCATCTATGGAGCGAAGGAGATAGGCAACGTTTCGGGCCGAAACCCTTCTTCGGACTGATGGATTTCGGCCCGAAATGTTGCCTATCTCCTTCGCTCCATAGATGCTGCTGCACCCGCTGAGTTTCTACAGCATTCTGTGCACCCTCGATTTTCCAGCATCTGCAGTTCCTTCTTTAACTTTCTATCCTTAAAATTCGTCTTATGAATGGGGTGTGTAGCTAATTACCATTCAGTGTTATTCAGCGGACAACAGCAGCAAATGTGGGCCCCACACATGTGGGCCCCACAGTAAATGTGTACAGCAGTTTGTTCTTCCCACGCACTATTAAAGCATGGAATAATCTCCACCAAGCCACGGTTGCCCAGCCAGATGCAACTAAATTTAAAGTGGCACTTTCTTCCCAATAACCCTCTCTGGCTAAACCCCTCCCTTCACCACCTCCAGTTTAAATTCCAGTTGGAATATTTTGGAGGACCAAGTAACCAAGAACCAAGAACCAAGCCCCAGCTGCATGTATCTATATATAATAGTGATTGTACTGTAAAGGAATTTGTGGTTTATAAAACGTTTTTGAAAGATCCAGTGAAATAATCTATAAATGCCATCTCTTCTTTACCACGGGCTTGTCACTGTCAAATGCTTTGTTCGTCACTTGCGGCATTTTAGTTTAGTTTAGTTTAGCGTAGAGATGCAGCGTGGAAACAAGGCCCTTCAGCCCACCGAGTCCGCGCCATCCATCAATCACCCGGACACACTATATCAATGCTATCCCACACTTTTGCATCCACTCTCTACACACTGGAGGCAATTTCACTGAGGCCAATGAACCCACAAACCTGCACGCCTTTGGATGTGGGAGGAGACCGGAGCTCCCGGAGAATACACACACAGGTCACAGGGAGAACCTGTAAACTCGGCACAGAGAGCGCCTGAGGTGGGGATCGAAAAAGTACAGGATAGTGAAAGGCTTGAATAGAGTGGATGTGGAGAGGACGTTTCCACTAGTGGGAGAGTCTAGGACTAGAGGACACAACCTCAGAATTTAAGGACATTCGTTTAGGAAGGAGATGAGAAGAAATTTATTTAGTCAGAGGGTGGTGAATCTGTGGAATTCTTTGCCACAGAAGGCTGCGGAGGCCAACTCAGTGGATATTTTTAAGGCAGAGATAGATCGATTTTTGATTAGTACGGATGTGTCAGAGGTTATGGGGAAAAGGCAGGAGAAGGGATTTAGGAGGGAGAGATAGATCAGCGGAGAAGACTAGTAAGATTGAACGAGAACTTACCAGTTCGAAGGTTGATCTTTATTTTATGAGGAGTCGAAGTGAGGGATTTCGTGAAGAGCCCGCCGGCGCGCATGCTCGACATACTTCAAAGTAGCGGCGTGGAATCACAGAAACCAACAATAGAAATGACTTCGCATGGTAAGATTGAAGTGACTAAGATTACCAGATGAAGGTGATTGAGGGTTGGGCGAGGAGGGCACGAAATCCCTCACTTCGACTCCTCATAAAATAAAGATCAACCTTCGAACTGGTAAGTTCTCGTTCAATCTTACTATTTCATTTCGGAGTCACGTGAGTCACTTCGTGAAGACTTCAAAGCTTCTGTGATTACACGCCCTGGACCACGTCCATGCTGACACACCACTACCAGGGATGGATGGGAGGAACAAACTTGCTCAAAAGTTCATACTGCAAAACAAGAGCATATTTATGAATAACAAATCAAAACACCTCATGCGGGGACATCTCCACGTTCTTGACCTGCATTCAGCACGGCTTCTGCGAACTGTAGAGGAGCAGCAACAGGCTTGTTATAAAAACGCTGGAACACAGCTTCATTAGCCCATCCTGCTGTGGCGAGAATTTGGTCCATAGGCACCTCCATAATCCTCGCCGCTGACGTCGATGCAGCCCTGGTGGAATGAGACTTGAACACATTAGTGTCGATACCTGACTTACCCAAGACGACTCGAAGCCACCTGGATATCGTCTGGACTGTCACTCGATGATGAGGTCTCTTATGAGTGACCAGCAGGTATCTCTCCATTCCTCTGATGCGTGCCGTCACTTTGACATAGTGGCGGATATGTGAGGCTAAACATAGCCTAGCATCTGCGGGGTATGCCGGGAACTTCAGCTGCAGCCCTGTGCACCCAGGTCCATGCTGCTTTAGTAGCTCGTCAATGAAAAAGACTACTTCTGTAGGGGTAGATGTCATTCTGTCGACACGAAGTTTGTGTAGTGTCTGTACCCTCTGAGCTGAAGTCAGCGCTAGTAACATCACCAGCTTCATGGTGAGTTTGTCCAGTTGGAGCCCTTCCATGGGAGACCACGTCCTGAGCAGGTTTAATACGTCCCTGACATCCCAGGTGATATTATAGCATGGTGTAGGCGGATTCATATTGAATATACCCCGCATGAGTCTGGACACTAGCCTGTTGGATCCTACCTCAATATTGAGGTAGAATGATAGCGCACTTCTGGCGCTGTTGATGGCACTGTAACTTAAGTGTTCATCATGGTGCAACCCCGCGAGGAATTCCAGGACGTCGGTTGTTGTCACATCATCGTACGTGATGCGAGAGCGGCTGCAGTAGGCTTCCCACTTCTTAATATGCGAGCGGCATCTTCGCCTTGTTGACTCTCGACACGACGCCCCGATGGTATCCATGGTCCGAGCTGAGAGGCCGTATTGGACTAACGGCCTGTTCAGAACCTGCAAGCCAACAAATTTAAATAGCCATGGCAGGGATGTGGCTCCCCTGAGACAGGGTGAGTAACCAATTGTGGGCAACCCTTCAAAAGGACCCAAGGTTTGTTGAGCATGTCAAAGACCACCGGATACCAAGGCTGTGTGGGCCAGTCGGGTATAATAAGGATGCCCTTGGCAGCATCTGCCTGAATCTTACGCAATACCCGACTGATGAGGCAAAACGGGGGGAAGGCATAGAAAAACCAATTTCCCCAGTCCAGCGAGAATGCATCTAGCGCTATCGCCCCAGGATCTGGTTCCCATGAAACGTAGGTTGGTACCTGATGGTTCAACCGTGACGCAAAAAGGTCAATGTCCGGTTTACCAAATTTGGCTGTGACTTTAGCAAAAATCTCAGGATGCAACATCCATTCAATATTGTCATTAAATTTGCGTGACCTGGTGTCCGCCACAGTATTAAGCTCACCTGGCAAATAGGTAGCTGAAATCCAAATGTCTCTTTGAACACACCAGAGCCAAATTGAGTTAGCCAATTTGTCACACGAAACTGACCTGGTACCACCCATATGGTTTAAGTATGCCACTGCTGTGGTGTTGTCTATTTGGAGACGGACATGTGCTCCAACAAGCTTGGAACAATACGCACGAAGTCCGTGGAATGCTGCCAGCAACTCCAAATAGTTAATCCCTTGAGTCAACAACATCGTTGACTCAAGGGTGTCCCATCTGCCCCCACAACTAGAGCAATTATCCGTAGCTCCCCAGCCATTGGAGCTTGCATCAGTCTGCAAATATACCACCGGATTAGCCTCCCTGATAGGCTTGAATGAGCTGCTAATGTGGCACACCCACCATTGCAACTCATTTATCGCTTCGGACGGCAGCTGCATTGATCGATCATAATGACCAGCGTCCTGTTTTAACGCAGCAATTTTAGCTCTTTGCAAACTCTGATAATGCAAAGGTCCATATCGCGCTGCCGGAAACAAAGCTACAAGCTTACCAATTACTGTAGCTGTATGCCGAATCGATGGTATATTGGTGCGGATTAAACCTTGACACACCTGGGTAACCTCCTCAATCTTGTCAATTGGTATGGTAACCCTCATGCTCATAGAGTTCACCGTGAACCCTAGGTAATTAATCACCTGGGCAGGGCAGAACTTTGATTTCTCTGGATGGACAATAAACCCTAATTGTTGAAATATATTGACAGCAGCTGCAACTCCCTGTTCAGCCAATTCCAGGGTGTGGCCCACAATTAAGATATCATCTAAATAGGCCATAACTATATGATGTCGCTGTCTCAAATAAGCCATAATTGGTTTCACTAATTTAGTGAACAATCCACTTTAAAATGAGTATATGTTACAAAAGTATTCAAACGGGTTAGATCAATAATGACACGACAACCTCCATCCTTCTTATGTCTGGTGAATATATTCGAAACAAATTCAACTGGCTCATGCACCGCTTTCTCAATCACTCCCTTCTGTTCAAGCCTTAAAATTTCCTTGTAGCCTGCTGCCTGTTCTGCAGCAGATAATTTAAACGTTCGACCGGGCATGTGCTGGGATGGAGGAATGTCGCCATTAATAAACTCAATTTTATGCCCCTGAATATTCTGCAACATATACTCGTCACCAGTGAAATTACCCCATGCACCCAAAAACAGCCGAAGGCGACCACCAACATGTGAAGTTAAACAAAGAGAAAAGAGAGAACCAGACCCCCTCACCTCCGTGGTTACCGGCAGTCCTTGACACGTGTGGGTGGACGTGGAGGTGCTGGGTTGGCTTGAGGGCGCGGCGTCTTCGTTTTCCACCAGGGTCTCTGCCGACCCTGTCCTAAAAAAGACCCCTGGTGCTGGGTCTGATGTTGCTGTCGTTGTGGAGCTTGAGGGTGGGTCCTCGTCGAGGTACTAGCAGACCCTCGTGAGCGAATGTATGGAGCTTTTGAGCCTGACGGTGTGGGGGCACTCTGAGAGCGCATGATCCCCACCGTTTTGGCTTGTTCGTCAAGCTCTTTGACTCTCTTCGAGAGGTCCTCCCCAAAGAGTTGACGGGGCGGGGGCGGCGGCGGTGGTTTGCACAATCCTTCGGGTTGAGCGCTGGGCGGATGCTGTTTTTGCGAAACCCGTTGATTTCGTGCTGGGTCGCGCACAGGAGGGCCAGAGCATCTTCCTGGTCCAAATTCAGTTCGTCCCCGTCCACCGACCGCGCAAAGGCGGTAATACCGGCCGTGAGGAGCTTCAGGATCCGCTGCAATTTTACCTCTTGTTGACGGATAGCCGCACTGATGTTGCCCCATATCGGCGTATTGACCACAGGCACGTTGTGGGAGTTGCAATTGGATGGAGCCTTGTGACGGCTCATTGCCTGAATGAGGACTTCTTCCTGTAGTTGCTGGTTGTTAAGAAAGTCCACAGTGGCTGCCAGCTTTGCGTTTAAAGGAAGTCCAGATGAATGTGGGGCCGCAAATTTGGTCGCCACATCCAGAAGATCCTCCGCTGGCACCTCCAACGGAGGTGGTATGGAATTCACCAAAACCTCCTCCTCCTGCTGCTCCAGGCTGATGGTAGAGGCTGGTGACGACGCCCTGTGCCTGTTGCTGCCCTGCTGTAGTTGACGTTGAAGCAGAAGCTCCAGCAGCCGCTCCATACGGTCAATACGCCCTTCAC
Source organism: Raja brachyura (assembly GCA_963514005.1). The sequence goes on along the minus strand of OY740790.1, from coordinate 65,754,590 downwards.
CCTGAACACTCAGGTGGTCGGAGTCCTCCGGCTCTGAAAAGAAAACCGGGCTCCTATCATCTGCCCACACCTCATCGAGGCCCAGCCGGTGCCGGTAGTTGTTGCTAACAGCCGCCGAGGCGAAACTGCGCGATTCCCGCGCGGGCGTGTTCAACCGCCTCCGTTTAGCGGGAGCTGAAGCCGCTGCCACTAAGGGCACTTGTGGCGTGGTGTCGGCACCAGCCGAAGCATGGCTGCCTGAAGCCCGCGCAGGCTTGCCGGCTGCCCACATCGTGGACTTTGCCGACGCATGGTCTCGCCCACCCATCCATGGGTGACGACCGTCCCGGCGTCGAGAGTCGGGGTGTGCCGGCTGGACCTCACAGCCGCCCCGGGTCTCGCCCTGGAACCTGACCGCTCCTCCGCGTCAGGCAATGCCTTAGCCCTGGCAGGGTTAGGCTTCTGGGCTGCTGCCCTTCCCCTACTCGGAAGGCTGAGTGGAACGGGCCGTGCAGCCGCACGCACCCAGCTCGAGGTCGCCAGCGAGCCCGCTGACGACCTGACTGCCATGGCAGGGTCCCCCTGCTCTGGCGGCACACCACACTCCTCCTCGTCGAACTCCTCCGAGCTGTGGTGTGCTGGCGGATCTGGACCTGTAATCACAGGGCTTACCCACATCTCCGCTGGAGTTCCGGCCTGCGTTGCAGGTACTGCCGATGGTAAAGGCCCAGGAACTGTTGACCGGCGAACTCGTCCTGACGTCCTCCGGCCCTTGGAACTCCCATCCATGTCCTTGCTGCAAGACATAACCAACAACAAGGACCACCAACTAAAGGTAGGATACTTACCTCCGTGGCCCCTTATGAAGGGCTGGCGAGGAGCGCGCTCCACCGCCAGCCGTCGCAGCAACGCGGTACGACGATATGTCGAGCATGCGCGCCGGCGGGCTCTTCACGAAGTCACTCACGTGACTCCGAAATGAAATTGATGGGCTGAATGGTCTAATTCTATTCTGATCCCTTATGACCTTATGAACCGGGTCCTCTGACATTGTGAGGCAGAGACTCTACCAGCTGCGCTACTGTGGAGCAAGAAATCAGTCTTGGTAAGTTGAGCCAAAGGCTATACTTTACTGCTATATGTGACACCATGACTCTTGCCAGGAGGAGGGTTAGATTTATGATAGTGACCCTAGGGTGGTGTGTCAGCATCGACACAAGAGTAGAGATGAACACCCACCCAGCTACATGTCCACCCCTATGCCTGGCTGGCTGCCTACCCTGCACTCACACAATACCATCCCTGCAGCTCAGAATGAGTGCCACCAGCACTTCACACTCTTGGCTGGTTTGTGTCACACAGTAAAGGGCCTGTCCCACTGTATGAGGTAATTCAAGAGTTCTCCCGGGTTTTCCCCCGATTCGAACTCGGAGAATGTCCGTAGCGGGTCCGTTGGAGTTCGTGGATGTCACGTAGCGGCTCGTACGAGTAGAAAGTAACAATTTTTTTCATCACGAGTATTTTTTCACTCGTGGACATTTTTCACAGTGTTGAAAAAACGTCACGAGTTTACCGGATTTCCCGAGTACCTACCGTTAATCGTACGAGCCGTTATGAGACATCCACGAGCTCCTAAGTAAGTAGGTTTAAGTAAGTTTATTGGTCAAGTATTCACATACAAGGAATTTGCCTTGGTGCTCCGCCCACAAGTAACAACATGACATACAGTGACAGTTACGAGTGACTCAGAAAGCACTAAACATTAATAATATTAAAACATTAATGATAAAACACCATTGATCAAGCATGTGAACCAACAAAATACCAGATCAAAGGGAGGCTACAGATTTTTGGCTGTTGAGTAGAGCAACTACTGGTGGATAACAACTGTGTTTATGTCTGCGGCAGCTTTGACAGTCCGGAGTCGCCTTCCAGAGGGAAGCGATTCAAAGAGTTTGTGGCCAGGGTGAGAGGGGTCAAAGATGATCGTGCCCCCTTGCTTCCTGGCCCTTGCAGTGTACAGTTCATCAATGGAGGGAAGGTTGCAGCCAATAACTTTCTCTGCAGCCTCCGGGTGTCGTGCTTGGTGGCTGGGCCAAACCAGACCATGATGGAGAAGGTGAGAACAGACTCTATGATGGCCGTGTGGAATTGGACCATCATTGCCTGTGGCAGATTGTGCTTCCTCAGCTGCCGCAGGAAGTACATCCTCTGTTGTGCCTTTTTGGCTGTGGAGTTGATGGTAGCCCCCCACTTAAGGTCCTTGGAGATGATGGTTCCCAGGAACTTAAAAGACTCCACAGATGTGACTGTGGTGTTGTTGATGGTGAGTGGGGTGAGAGGAGGGGGAGCTCTCCTAAAGTCTACAATCAATTCCACTGTCTTAAGAGCATTGAGCTCTAGGTTGTTGCGATGGCACCAGGACGCCAGCCACGGACCTGCCACGGAGATTGTCCGAGTTCGAATCGAGGGAAAACTCGGGAGAACTCTTGAATTACCTCGTACAGTGGGACAGGCCCTTTGCAGTAGGTGGACCCACAGTAACAGTGGCGCAGCGGTAGAGTTGCCGCCTTACAGCGCTAGAGACCCGGGTTTGATCCTGACTATGAATGCCATCCGTACGGAGTTTATACGTTTTCCCTGTGACTGCGTGGGTTTCCTCTCACACTCCAAAGACGTACAGGTTTGTAGGTTAATTGGCTTCGGTAAAAAATTGCAAATTGTCTCTAGTGTGTGGGATAGTGCTAGCGTACTGGAATCATTACCACTTAATCACCCATTCCTTCTCTCCAGAGATGATGCCTGACCCGTTGAGTTGCCCCAGCAGTTTGTGTCCATCTTCGGTGTAAACCAGCATCTGCGGTTCCTTCCTACACCTAAACCCTTGACATCAGCAAGTTGATGCTGGAATCTTAAGCAACAGCAAAGCGATGGAGGGGATGGACATGGGACATTTTGGGTCGGGATCCTTCTGCAGGGGGAGAGGGGGAGCAAGTTGGAATGATGAGATGGGGTGGGGCAAAGCCTGGCGAGTGATAGGTGGATACAGGTGAAGGGGGGGGTGCTTAGCATACAGGTGGAGCAAGTGACAAAGGCTAGAGGTGAAAAGGTCCCACATGATTTCCCACAGAATAAGAAGAAAGTACTTGTAATTTGTCATGGATAACAGGAGCTAATGAAGTGGAATAAAAAAGGAACTGCAGATGCTGATTTATACCGTAGATTGGCACAAAACGCTGGAGTACCTTAGTGGGTCGGGCAGCATTTTCTGGAGAAAATGGATGGGTGGCGTTTCGAGTCGGGACCTTTCTTCGGCTAATAAAGTGGAGCCATGCTCGGGCCAAATTATGACAAGTGCACCCACTCTATTTATGGCCTCTCCTTAGGAAAATGTTTTATCAAACATTCCTGCTATTTTTTTTCTTGTGAAGCATTAACCAACCATTAATTATTTAACCCAGTCATGTCACGCCACTTCCCAAGAGAACAGTGCTACTCTACAGCCAGCTGCTTCAACATCCAACAAGGTGACTTACAAAACTGGTGCACATTTTTACCTGGCTAAAATTATCACAGAACGCAGCCAAAACAGAGTAAAAGGTACAGTGGAAAGTGGTACATTAACTCAACAAGTCCAGTTCAGTTTAGTTTAGTTTATTGGGTCAAGTGTACCGAGGTACAGTGAAAAGCTTTTGTTGCGTGCTAACCTGTCAGCGGAAAGACGATACATAGCTTCTAGCCGCGGGCGTGGCGTTGACTTACCATCCGGAGCCTGGGATCCCTCGCCGGGGATCACCGGAGAAGAGCTCCGACCACCGGCCGGCGGCCTACAACATCCTGAAGCCGCAGTCTCCGGTAAGAAAGTGCCCATTCGGGCACTCCACGCCGCGGAGTGCGTTCGACAATCCCGACGAGATCGGCCTGTACATCGGGCCGTCCGTAGCGGTGACTACGGAGGGGTTAGGGCCCCGATCACGGTTGACAAAGGAGGAGGACTGGCGGAACTTTGTGGCCTTCCACCACAGTGAAGAATTTTTTAAAAAAAATATTTCAAAATAGACTTTATTCAAGTAATAAATATATACAAAACATGAACCGTGCGAAAAATCCATCCGACATTTTCGGAGGCTATACAAATTGTTCCATACAGTCTATACACATTTCTCAAATTTCGCGAATCGATCCCCCACCCATGCCACTCTTGTGGCCCCCCGGCATGGGATACCTTCCCTTATTTTGAGGGGCGTCTCCATCATACCATGCCCCCCATTTCTAGCAGCGGAAGGACCTTAGACTGTGGCCCTCCCCCACCGAGCCTTGGCGCTGGCTGCACCGAGCTTCAGTGCGTCCCTCAGCACGTACTGCAGTCTGCAGTGGGCCAGTCGGCAACATTCCCCGACGGACATCTCGCTCCGTTGGGTGGTGAACAGTGCTCGGGCAGACCAAAGAGCAACTTTCACCGAGTTGATGGCCCTCCAGCAGCACTCGATGTCAGTCTCTGAATGTGTCCCTGGGAACAGTCCGTAAATCACAGAGTCCTCTGTGACAGAGCTGCTTGGAATAAAGCGTACCAGGGACCCTTGCATTTTTCTCCAGACTCTTTGAGCAAATCCACACTCTGCAAAGAGGTGGGCAACCGTCTCCTCTCCATAGCAGCCACAGTGAAGAATGCTGTTTGTGTTAAATTTTATGGTGTATTGTGTGCTCTTTTTCAGTGTATCGCTGCTGGCAAATTCATTTCACTGCACCTTCGGGTGCATGTGACGAATAAAAAAAAATAAAATTGACTTTGATACATCAGAATCAGAATCAAAATCAGAATCAGAATCAGATTTTATTCGGCAAATATGTTTTGCAACGTACGAGGAATTTCACTGGCCAATTTCACTACATGATTACAATCGAGCTGTGGACAAGTCTTCCCCATTTACAGGATGCCTTACATTTAGGTTCAGATTTATTACTGTGACATGTACCGGGCTACAGTGAAAAGCTTTGCTTCGCATGCTGTCCAAACAGATCAAATTATGGTGGTGGCCCGTCGGCGATGACGATGGCGGATTGTGCAGTCTCAATTCTGGTGAGTTATGACATGGCTCACGGGTCTAGAGAAGAGGGCTGCACAAAACCCTGTGCGTGAATGCGTTTAAGGCGGAGAAGCTGTGGCACTGTAACAAACCCACCCTCTCGGCCGCAGATGTCAGAGTCCAGTGGTGATGAAAAATCATCACGGCCGGAGACTTCTTGGCGGCAGTGGATGGCCATGTCATCTTTCGTGCTGACTGGCCCTTCGCATCCCACAGTGCGTTGCTCCGTCGCCTCTCCAACCGTTGGTTCATAAAGATCTCCTCCGCCTGGCCCGCCATAGCAGGCTTTCCATGAAGGATGAGCACGTCCCACAGGTTGAACTGGATGTCATGGTGCCAATTGCAAGGCTACGCCTTGACCTGACAGTAAGATCAAATTATACTATGCACTAATACAATCAAGTCAAACTCAAGTCATAGATAGAGACAGGGTGCAGAATATAGTTCTCAGCATTAGTTCTGTTTAGTTTAGAAACACAACGCAGAAACAGGCCCTTCGGCCCATCGACTTCACACTGACCAACGATCCCCACACAGTTACACTATCCCTCACACACGACGGACTATTTACAGTTATACCAAGTCAATTAACCTACAAACTGTATGTCTTTGGACTGTGGGAGGAAACCGGAGAACCTGCAGTCAGGATCAATCCCGGGTCTCTGGCGCTGTAAGGCTGCAATTACCGCTGCGCCACAGTCTCGCCCGGATATAGTGCATAAGTTGTAGAGACAAAGTCCAATGTCCAAAGGAGGTGAATCGGACAGTACCCTAGCTTATGGAAGGACTGTCCAGAAGCCCGATAACTGAGGGGAAGCAGCTGTTCCTGATTCTGGTGGTGCACACTTTCAAATTTCTGTACCTGCTGCTAGAGGAAGCAGGAAGAATGAATGACCGGGTTGGGACAAATCTTTGACTACGTTGGACTATTTTCCGAGGCAGCGTCTGAAGTGTAGATGGCTTCAATGGTGGGAAGTCTGGTTCTGTGTGATGAACTGGGCTACTTCATAACTCTCTCTGTGAATATAGGTTCCATTAGGATAAGTATAGGAGTGGGGGGTGGGGGGGGGGGCAAGGGGAAGGGGACTTCTGTAGTAACTTTGCTCAGTTCCCTGGATGTTCTGTACATTTCTGCAATAAAATTGCTGGGTAATTGGACAAATAGTCATGGGTGGGGAATCTGTGGAATTCATTGCCACAGAAGGCGGTGGAGGCCAAGTCATTGGGTATTTTTATTGCACAGATTGATACCTTGATTTGTAAGGGCGTCAAAGATTACTGGGAGAAGGCAGGAAAGGGAAGAATAGTATGTTTCAATCAAATATTTTTTGATTGTTAAAATAATCAAAAAAAAATCAAACAATATAGAAAAACATATTCAGGTGGTGGAGCAGACTCGATGGTCCGAATGGCCCAATTGAGCTCCTATCTATGTCTTATGAGCTTATGGCCAGGTTAAGACCCTGCATTTTAACAACTTTGGACATGAATCTAAACAAAATGGTGCCGGAAACGTGGCCATTCCCGTGTACTGTCTCAGTGTAACCTACTGTTCCTACACTCTGGTACTTGCAGTATGATTGTGCCTATGTATAGCAAGATTTACACTGAAATGTACGCAAAAAAGGAATTACACTGAACCTAGGTACATGTGACTACAAAGTATCATGGAACCATTAAGTCCACATTAGAATTACGCGGTGGCACGGTGGCGCAGCGGTAGAGTTGCTGCCTTACAGCATCGGAGACGCAGGTTCGATCCTGACTATGGGTGCCATCTATATGGAGTTTGCACGTTCTCCCTGCGACTGCATGGGCTTTCTCCATGTGCTCCGGCTTCCTCCCACTCTCCAAAGGCGCGTAGGTTTGTAGGTTAATTGGCTTCGGTAAAGATAGTAAAAAACTGTCCCAAGAGTAGTGCTGGCATACGGTGTGATCGCTGGTCGGCGCGGACTCAATGGGCCAAAGGTGGCCTGCTCCCGCACTGCATCTGTAAACTAAACTAAAACTAATCACACAAAATAAATGGTAGGGAGACAAAAGTGCTGGAGAAGCTCAGCGGGTGCAGCAGCATCTATGGAGCTTTGCCTGTAAAAGCATTTGGTTGTGCTGAAGGATGTAGGATGCTATTAATATGCAGGATGCTATTGGGGATTAGGACGGTGAGATAGATCAGCCATGACTGAATGGCGGAATGGACTTGATGGGCCGAATGGCTTAATCCTGCTCCTATCACTGCTCCGATCTTATGATGCAAAAGAATCGCAAATCTTTTTTTTTCCACCAATGCAAATCTTACTTGGGTTTTTTTGCAAAGTGACTCTGTCTAGCATCCACCCGTAAACCCCGAAGCAACAAACTGCGTTGTGAAAATTAATAAATGAGCGAAGACTTCTGGAATGCTTACCATTGCCAGAGTTTACTTTTGTCAGCATATGATGGTTTAAAACTGTGCTTTTTTTTAATGCTGTACCTTGGATGACTCTACCCAACTGAACCTTATTTATTGCCGCAATTTCAAACACTTTAGATTTATTCTTTTTTTTTTTAAAAGGGTTTGTTAGGGTATACAACCGGCACTGGAGTACACTTGTAGCTGCCTCGTATTCAGCAACGAACAATTAAGTTTTAACCGCATGTCAACAAAATTGTTTAAGTTGTAAATTCCAGATAAATAAACACTCTGCTTACGAACATCCACGCTGATGATAATTTAAACCAGAGCGTTTTTTGGAAATCTCGAAAGGTTACCGAAGTGCACGCATGCATGTGTATGTGTGTGATCTTTTGAAAGAAGAATAAGATCGTTCACACTTGGCTCACCCCTCCCCAGCTTCCCGCCGTGTGTGCCTGGCTGACTCTCACCCAAGTTATTTTATACTTGATGCCTTCTTCATTCTTGCGGCTAGTCAGCACATCCCATGAGTTGCTCTTTGATGCAATTAGTCATTAATATTTTCTTGCACCACTTTGTGGACTTGCAGCATTCCACTGCTTTGCATTTGTATTTGATGTCGTATTGATCATTGATCATTAGATATAGGTCTTGGGACTAAAGGAATGAAGGGATATGGGGAGAAAGCGGGATCAGGGTACCGATACTGGATGATCAGCCATGGTCATATTGAACGGCGGTGCAGGCTCGACGGGCCGAATGAACTACTCCTGCACCTATTTCCTATGTTTCTATGTTTCTATTACTACATGTATACTGTTTACTCGAAGATAGACACAAAATGCTGGAGTAACTCAGCGTGACAGGCAGCATCTCAGGATAGAAGGAATGGGCGACGTTTCGGGTTGAGACCCTTCTACAGACGTTTGACCTCAGAGTCTGAAGAAGATCCTTCTTCGACCAGAAACATCACATAGAAACATAGAAACATAGAAATTAGGTGCAGGAATAGGCCATTCGGCCCTTCGAGCCTGCACCGCCATTCAATATGATCATGGCTGATCATCCAACTCATTATCCCGTACCTGCCTTCTCTCCATACCCTCTGATCCCCTTAGCCACAAGGGCCACATCTAACTCCCTCTTAAATATATCCAATGAACTGGCCTCAACTACCCTCTGTGGCAGAGAATTCCAGAGACCCACCACTCTCTGTGTGAAAAAATTTCTTCTCATCTCGGTCCTAAAGGATTTCCCCCTTATCCTTAAGCTGTGACCCCTTGTCCTGGACGTCCCCAACATCGGGAACAATCTTCCTGCATCTAGCCTGTCCAACCCCTTAAGAATCTTGTAAGTTTCTATAAGATCCCCTCTCAATCTCCTAAATTCTAGAGAGTATAAACCGAGTCTATGCAGTCTTTGTTCATAAGACAGTCCTGACATCCCAGGAATCAGTCTGGTGAACCTTCGCTGCACTCCCTCTATGGCAATAATGTCCTTCCTCAGATTTGGAGACCAGAACTGTACGCAATACTCCAGGTGTGGCCTCACCAAGACCCTATACAACTGAAGTAGAACCTCCCTGCTCCTATACTCAAATCCTTTTGCTATGAAAGCTAACGTACCATTGGCTTTCTTCACTGCCTGTTGTACCTGCATGCCTACTTTCAATGACTGGTGTACCATGACACCCAGGTCACGCTGCATCTCCCCTTTTCCTAATCGGCCACCATTTAGATAGTAGTCGGTTTTCCTATTTTTGCCACCAAAGTGGATAACCTCACATTTATCCACATTATACTGCATCTGCCAAACATTTGCCCACTCACCCAGCCTATCCAAGTCACCTTGCATTCTCCTAGCATCCTCCTCACAGCTAACACTGCCCCCCAGCTTAGTGTCATCCGCAAACTTGGAGATATTGCCTTCAATTCCCTCATCCAGATCATTTATGTATATTGTAAATAGCTGGGGTCCCAGCACTGAGCCTTGCGGTACCCCACTAGTCACTGCCTGCCATTGTGAAAACGACCCGTTAACTCCTACTCTTTGCTTCCTGTTTGCCAGCCAGTTCTCTATCCACATCAATACTGAACCCCCAATGCCATATGCTTTAAGTTTATATACTAATCGCTTATGTGGGACCTTGTCGAAAGCCTTCTGGAAGTCCAGATACACCACATCCACTGGTTCTCCCCCATCCACGCTACTGGGATCACCCATTCCTTCTCTCCTTACTCCTTACTCCATGCGCTTCACGTGAAGATGGAATTTAATTCCAGCCAGCGGATAACTTTTTGCCACTTTTTGCCCGGTTGCCAAACACTTTAACCCCCCCCACCCTCCCATTCCCACACCGACCTTTCTGTCCTGGGCCTCCTCCACTGTCAGAGTGAGGCCCAACGCAAATTGGAGGAACAGCACCTCATATTCCGCTTGAGCAGCTTTCACCCCAGCGGTATGAATCTTGATTTCTCTAACTTCAAGTAACCCTTGCATCCACCCTCTCTCCCCATCCCTCCCCCACCCAAGTCGTTGTACTAGGTTCAAAGCCGTCTTGTTGAGTTTCATTGTCTGTAACTCGTTTTCACCTAGCCCACAGCTAACAATGGCCTGTCTCCTTTATCATCGTTACTTTTTTTGCATAAATTTCATTCATTTGTTCAATAGTATCTCTATATCACCATCTATATCTCCCGGTTCCCTTTCCGCTGACTCTCAGTCTGAAGAAGGGTCTCGACAAAAAACGTCACCTATTCCTTCTCTCCAGAGACATTGTGTGACCCGCTGAGTTACTCCAGCTTTTTGTGTCTATCTTCGGCGACCTTTGCAGCTCTCCTGGGTACACAAAAGGCTGGAGAAACTCAGCGGGTGCAGCAGCATCTAAGGAGCGAAGGAGATAGGCGACGTTTCGGGTCGAGACCCTTCTTCAGACTGGTCAGGGATCAGGGAAACGAGAGATATAGACGGTGATGTGGAGAGATAAAGAACAATGAATGAAAGATATGCAAAAAAGTATCGATGATAAAGGAAACAGGCCATTGTAAGCTGTTTGTAGTGTGAAAATGAGAAGCTAGTGCGACGGGTGGGGGAATGATAGAGAGAGAAGGAATGCCAGGGCCCGAGGGCTGAGGGAGAGGTGGGAAGGGGAGGAGGCAGCCTTGGTTAAAAGAATTGAGAAAATTCAATGTTTAAGCCCAGAGGATGCAGACTCCCCAAGCGGAATATGAGGTGCTGTTCCTCCAACTTGCGGTGTTGCTCACTCTGGCCGTGGAGGAGGCCCAGGCCCGAGAGGTCGGATACGGAATGGGAGGGGGAGTTGAAGTGCTGAGCCACCGGGAGGTCGGGTTGGTTATTGCGGACCGAGCGGAGGTGTTCGGCGAAACGATCGCCCAGCCTCCGCTTTGCAGCTCTCCTGATGGGAGAATTTCACTCCACCTGCTGGCCTGTCGGTTGAATGCAGGAAAGAAAATCAGTCTGGGCTGCAAATTGAATTCCGAATGGCCAAGTCAACTTGAGTTTATTGTGTAGGGAGGAACTGCAGATGCTGGTTTACACCGAAGATAGACGCAAAATTCTGGAGTAACTCAGCGGGTCGGGCGCATCTCTGGAGAAAAATGAATTTGTGCGCCACGGTGGCGCAGCAGTAAAGTTGCTTCCTTACGGAGTTTGTACCTTCTCCCTGTGAACTGCGTGGGTTTTCTCCGGGATCTCCGGTTTCCCCTCACACTCCAAAGGCGTACAGGTTTGTAGGTTAATTGGCTTGGTATAAATGTAAATTGTCCCCAGTGTGTGTAGGATAGTGTTAATGCGCAGGGATCGCTGGTCGGAGCGGACTCGGTGGGTCGAAGGGCTTATTTCCACGCTGTATCACCAAACTAAACTAAATGGGTTACACAAAAAGCTGGAGAAACTCAGCGGGTGCAGCAGCATCTAAGGAGCGAAGGAGATAGGCGACGTTTCGGGTCGAGACCCTTCTTCAGACTGGTCAGGGATCAGGGAAACGAGAGATATAGACGGTGATGTGGAGAGATAAAGAACAATGAATGAAAGATATGCAAAAAAGTATTGATGATAAAGGAAACAAGCCATTGTAAGCTGTTTGTAGTGTGAAAATGAGAAGCTAGTGCGACTTGGGTGGGGGGGGGGAGATAGAGAGAGAAGGAATGCCAGGGCCCGAGGGCTGAGGGAGAGGTGGGGAGGGGGAGGAGGCAGCCTGGGTTAACAGAATTGAGAAAATTCAAATGTTTAAGCCCAGAGGATGCAGACTCCCCAAGCGGAATATGAGGTGCTGTTCCTCCAACTTGCGGTGTTGCTCACTCTGGCCGCGGAGGAGGCCCAGGACTGAGAGGTCGGATATGGAATGGGAGGGGGAGTTGAAGTGCTGAGCCACCGGGAGGTCGGGTTGGTTATTGCGGACCGAGCGGAGGTGTTCGGCGAAACGATCGCCCAGCCTCCGCTTGGTCTCACCGATGTAGATCAGCTGGCATCTGGAGCAACGGATGCAGTAGATGAGGTTGGAGGAGGTGCAGGTGAACCTCTGTCGGACTTGGAAGGACTGCTTGGGTCCCTGAAAGGAGTGGATGGGGGAGGTGAAGGGACAAGTGTAGCATCTCTTGCGGTTGCAAGGGAAAGTGCCCAGGGAAGGGGTGGAGCAGGAGGGAAGGGAAGAATTGACAAGGGATAAACTAAATGGGTGACTTTTCAGGTCGGAACCCTTCTTCAGACATATGCACAGCAACCGTGCAGTATTGGTACAATGACAATCTTGCTTGTTGCAGCAACACAGGCACATAGACACAGACAAACACACAAAAACATGAATTATACATAAATCACACATCAATTCTACAAGATCAGTGAAAATAAAGAAGACTGCAAAAAAAAACCCGACATTAATCCAAAAATAAATAATTAGAAAAAAATTTGACAGTGGTATACGAGGCGGTCTGTAACGTTCCATTGCTTTGGTAGGCTTAAGGTTTTGCAGGTCGGTTCACGAATCAAATGGTTTATTTGAGAGAGGGTTTGAGGGAGGAAACAGCGACCTTCACCCCACTGAGCCCATGCCGAGCATTAATCACCCGTTCGCACTAGTTCTCTCTTAACCCACTTTCTCATCCATTCATTACATACTCAGGGCAATTTACAGATGCCAGTTAATATCCAAACCCGCGTGCCTGTGGGATGTGGGAGAAAAACGGAGCACCTGGAGGAAACCCCCAGGCGGTCACAAGGAGAACGTGCAATCTCCAAATAGACAGCACCCAAGAGCAGAATTAGGCCACTTGGCCCATCAACTCCACTCCACCATTCATTCATGGCTGATCTATCTTTCCCTCTCACCCCATTCTCCTGCCTTCTCCCCAAAGCCCCTGACACACGTACTAATCATGAATCTATCAAACTCCACCATAGAATTATCCATTGATTTGGTCTCCACAGCCTTCTGTGTCAATGAATGCCACAGATTCACCAACCTCTAACTAAAGAATTTGTATTCTGAGGCTATGGCCTCTGGTCCGAGACTCTCCCACTAGTGGAAACGTCCTCTCCGCATCCACTCTATATCCAGGCCTTGCACTGCTTGATAAGTTTTAATGAAGTCCTCCCTTATCCTTCTGAACTTCAGTGAATACAAACGCAATGCCGTCACATGTTAACCCACTCATTCCCGCGATTATTCTGGTCAACCTCCTCTGGACCTTTTCCAATGCCAGCACATCCTTCCTCAGATATGGGGCCCAAAAACTGCCCACAAGGTACTCCAGATGCAAATTTTGAATTTGGAATGTGAATTTCTTTAGACCTCTAAGAAATGAGACGCACGGGGGGCACCTTCTTCATGAAGGCAACATCTATGTGCTGGGACAAGGACAGGTCACCTGAGATGTTTAACGCCCAGTTATTTGACATTTCTAACTCTCTCTCCAGCAAGAGAACCATCGACGAAAAACTATTCGAACCATTGACTCCATTTACACTTCACACTGCCTCGGCAAGGACAGAAGCATAATCAAGGACAGGTCTCGACCCGGTCACTCCCTCTTCTCCCCTCTCCCATCGGGCAAGAGGTACAGAAGTGTGAAAACGCACACCTCCAGATTCAGGGATTCCCAGCATGCCCATGCTGACCAAGGTGTCATCCCAACTTCCCGCATTTGGGCCTATATCTGTGCATCTACTCTATTTATTCCCCTCGTGACCTCGTACACCTCTAACAGATCACTTCTCACCCTCCTACGAAGCAAGGAATATAGTGCAAGCCAGGCCAACCTATCCCATATCGTTCAGACCCTCAAGTCCTGGCACCATTGCCTCTGCACTCTTTCCGAAGGCAGGGTGACCAAAACTGAACACCATACTCCAAATGTGGCCTCACCAGCGCCTTGTGCAGCCGTAACATAACGTCCCAACTTCAGTACTCAATACCCTGACGAGGCAAGGTGCCAGTCAGCTGCACACTGCCGCCCCATCTGTCGTCTGTGGAAAGGTTCTTCCGGACCAACACCTTTGACCACATGTCCATTGGGCAGTGGTCAGCGCAGAATGTCCTGCAGGCACTGCAGGGAAAGGACTCGATGGACCCGGTGGCGTGGTTCCCTGAGCAGACTGCCCAGCTTGTCTGGCAAAATGTTTCATCGCCAGAACTCACCAACAAGCACCAAGACCTGGCTTGGCTGGCGGTGAGGGGAGCCCTCCCAGTCACATCCTTCCTGCACCGTCGGAACCTCACTACCAGCGCACGCTGCCCTCGGGACGGCTGCTATGGAGAGGAGACGGTTGCCCACCTCTTTGCAGTGTGGATTTGCCCAAAGAGTCTGGAGAAAAATGCAAGGGTCCCTGGTACGCTTTATTCCAAACAGCTCCATCACAGAGGACTCTGTGATTTACGGACTGTTCCCAGGGACACATTCAGAGACTGACATCAAGTGCTGCTGGAGGGCCATCAACTCGGTGAAAGACGCTCTCTGGTCTGCCCGAGCGTTGTTCACCACCCAGCAGAGTGAGATGTCTGTCGGGGAATGTTGTGCTGAGGGACGCACTGAAGCTCGGTGCAGCCAATGCCAAGGATCTGTGGGGGAGGGCCACAGTCTAAGGTCCTTCCGCTGCTGGACATGGGGGGCACGGTATGGTGGAGACGCCCCTCAAAATAAGGGAAGGTATCCCGTGCCAGGGGGCCACATGAGTGGCACAGGTGGGGTATCGATTCGCGAAATCTGAGAAATGTATATAGACTGTATGGAACAATTTGTATAGCCTCCGAAAATGTCGGATGGATTTTTCGCACGGTTGATGTATTGCATATATTTATTACCCGAATAAAGTCTATTTTGAAATTTAAAAAGAAAAGTACTCAATACCCTGCCTGATGAAGGCCAATGGGCCAAAAGTCTTCTTGACCAGTCCCAGTATCCAGGCCTGGATTGAGTGGATGTGGAGAGAATATTTCCACTCACGGGAGAGTCTAGAACCAGAGGTCATCGCCTCAGAATTAAAGGACGTTCTTTGTAGGAAAGAGACAAGGAGGAATTTCTTTAGTCAGAGGGTGGTGAATCTGTGGAATTCATTGCCACAGAAGGCTGTGGAGGCAAAGTCAATTGATATTTTTAAGGCGGAGATAGATAGATTCTTGATTTAGTACGGGTGTGTGGGGGAATGAGGAGCAGGCAGGAGAATTGGTGATAGGAGGGTGCGATAGATCGGCCATGATTGAACGGACCGAAGAGTAGACTTGATGGGCTGAACGGCCCAATTCTGCTCTTATCACTTGTAAACTTATTCAAAGCATATTCAACAGAACTCCAATCCTTGCCGAGTCTACATGACTTGCTTTAAGAATTAATTGCTTTACGAAGGGTCTTGACACGAAACGTCGCCTATTCCTTCTCTCCATAGATGCTGCCTCACCCGCTGAGTTTCTCCAGCATTTTCGTCTACCTTTAAAGAATTACCAAGGTCCCCTTTTGTTTGCTTTGCAGTCTTTCCGAAGTGCAGCCTGTCGTTCCTTTGTTCACTGATTAACTGCGAGCTCTCTTGCCGCTAGTCAGTGGGCAATTAAGAAATTAAAGATATGACGCTGGCCCTGTTTTGTTGTCTGTCTCCAGTCCTGTAATCCATTATTCTGCGCAATTAAATGAAAACTTAAGTGTATGTATTCACCTGATTGATGGGGATCTTGTATCTTCAGAGGAATAGCACCAGAGGTACAGCTCAATAAGGAGACATGCTTCATATTTCAGTCGAAGCCCTGTTGAGAAAAAAAAAATTAACAGAGAAGTGAATAAGATGTTGTGTAAGTGGGTCATGCATTGTCAATGAATTTGCCGATGATTGTGCTGCACTGTAATGCTAAAAGGATAGTGCCCTTACTCCCTCTACAGGCAGTTTAGTTCAGTTTAGTTCAGAGATACGGTGCGGAAACAGGCCCTTCGTCCCACCGCGTTCTCCCCGACCAGCAATCCCCGCACATTCACACTATCCTACGCACACACTGGGATCGATTTACATTTATACCAAGCCAATTAATCTACAAACCTGTACGTCTTTGGAGTGTGGGAGGAAACCGAAGATCTCTGAGAAAACCCACGTGGGTCACGGGGAGAACGCACAAACTCCAGACGTACAGACAGCACCCATAGCCGGGATCGAACCCGGGTCTCTGGCGCTGTAAGCGCCGTAAGGCAGCAACTCTGCCGCTGCGCCACTCTGCCGATGAAGAAACATCAAGTGAATTATTCCTACTGAACTCATTGACAATTTCCAGTGCCAACTTAAAAAAAACATTGGCTCTTTACTGTTTTAACTATTAGCTATTGCAAGGATGGTGCCAGGACTTGAGGGCCTGAGCTTCAGGAATAGGTTGAGTAGGCGAGGTCTGAGGAAGAGTTCCGATCTGAAACGTCATCTATTCCTTTTCGCCAGAGATGCTGCCTGACCCGCTGCGTTGCCCCATAAACCTTATCTATTGATGTACCTGTCCAAGTCTTTAATTCTGTTATAGTACCTGCCTCCAGTAGTTCCCTCGCCAGCTCATCCCATACACTCACCACCATCTAAGTATCCATTAAATCCCTTGAAACTCCTACCTTAAACCAACGTCCACTGGATCTAGATTCCCCTACTCTGGGTAAAAGACTCTGTGCAATCACCAGTATTAGGTGATTTCAATTCCAAGATTCAAGATACAAGAGAGTTTATTGTCATGTGTCCCAGATAGGACAATGAAATTCTTGCTTTGCTTCAGCACAACAGAATATAGTAGGCATGAATACAGAACAGATCAGTGTGTCCATATATCAATGAATATATATATACACACATAAATAAACAGATAAAGTGCAATGGGCTATTAATGATCAAAGTTTTGTTTGAGTTGAGTTTAATAGCCTGATGGCTGTGGGGAAGTAGCTATTCCTGAACCTGGATGTTGCAGATTTCAGGCTCCTGTCCCTTGGCTATATTTAAGAGGGAGTTAGATGTGGCCCTTGTGGCTAATGGGATCAGGGGGTATAGAGAGAAGGCAGGTACAGGATATTGAGTTGGATGATCAGCCATGATCATATTGAATGGCGGTGCAGCCTCGAAGGGCCAAATGGCCTACTCTTGCACCTATTTTCTATGTTTCTATGTTTCTAGCTGAAGGCATAGAAACATAGAAACATAGAAAATAGGTGCAGGAGGAGGTCATTCGGCCCTTCGAGCCAGCACCGCCATTCATTGTGATCATGGCTGATTGTCCCCTATCAATAACCCGTGCCTGCCTTCTCCCCATATCCCTTGACTCCACTAGCCCCTAGAGCTCTATCTAACTCTCTCTTAAATCCATCCAGTGACTTGGCCTCCACTGCTCTCTGTGGCAGGGAATTCCTTAAATTCACAACTCTCTGGGTGAAAACGGTTTTTCTCACCTCTTAAATGACCTCCCCTTTATTCTAAGACTGTTGCCCCTGGTTCTGGACTCGCCCAACATTGGGAACAGTTTTCCTGCATCTAGCTTGTCCAATCCTTTTATAATTTTATATGTTTCTATAAGATCCCCCCTCATCCTTCTAAACTCTAGTGAATACAAGCCTAGTCTTTTCAATCTTTCCTCATATGACAGTCCCGCCATCCCAGGGATCAATCTCGTGAACCTACACTCCACAAGGATGTCCTTCCTCAAATTAGGAGACCAAAACTGTACACAATACTCCTGATGTGGTCTCACCAGAGCCCTATACAACTGCAGAAGAACGGCAGTGGGGAGATGAGTGAGTGGCCAAGATGGTCTGGGTCTTTGATGATGCTGGCAGCCTTTTTGATCACTTTATCTATTCCTCTCCTGATTTTGCACACCTCAATCAGTTCACCTCTCAGCCTCCTGCGCTCCAAGGAATAAGGTCCTAGTCTGCACAACCTCTCCCCACAGTTCAGCCCATTCGGCTCCTTGCAACAACCTCGATTGAAAACCACCAGTAAAATGGTTCAAGAGGCACCCCGATGATTTAGCAGGAGGTGTCTTTGAACCTGATCATTGGTACACAATCTCAAACCTGTCATTACGCACACAATCATAAGATCATGTAATAAGAGCAGAATTAGGCCATTCGGCCCATCAAGTCTATGCCACCATTCAATCATGGCTGATCTATCTCTCCCTCCAAACTCCATTCTCCTGCCTTCTCCCCATAACCCCTGACACCCGTACTAATCAAGCATCTATCTATCTCTGCCATAAAAAGAGCTGGAGACTATCCACTGACTTGGCCTCCACAGCCTCCTGTGGCAAAATCCTGGGCCTATTCACACACACATGGTCTTGGACTTGTTAATAAGCCCCCTGATTTCAAGCGAGCACCTATGTCCCTTACCTCAGCTCTGTTCAAATTCAGCCTGTCATTGGTCCAGTTCAATTCAATTCAGTTTAGTTTATTGTCACGTGTACTGAGGAACAATGAAAAGCTTTTGTTGCGTGCTAACCAGCCAGCGGAAAGACTGTACATGATTAAAATCGAGCCACTCACAGTGCACAGATACATGATGAGGGAACAACGTTTAGTGGAACATAGAGCCCGTAAAGTCCAATCAAGGACAGCCCGAGTGTCACCTATGAGGTAGATAGTAGTTCAGGACTGCTCACTAGTTGTGGTAGGATGGTTCAGTTGCCTGATAACAGCTGGGAAGAAACTGTCCCTAAATCTGGAGGTGTGCGTTTTCACACTTCTATAATTTTTGCCTGATGGGAGAGGGGAGAAGAGGGAGTGGGCAGGGTGCGACTCGTCCTTGATTATGCTGCTGGCCTTGCCGAGGCAGCGTGAGGTATAAAAGGAGTCCGTAGAAGGGAGGTTGGTTTGTGTGATGGTGTGGGCTGCGTCCACAAATCGCTGCAATTTCTTGCAAAACTAAATCCGCCTGACCTGTTTTCATGTACACGGGCAAGTTTACTGCAGATATCCTTGGACTCATGCATGCGCACCCAACTTCGACCCTCTTGAGCTGGAGACAATCTTATGGAAACCGTATCAGCCCTCTCCCTCCGTTAACTGGGGCCTGTGCATGCACCCACTCACCTGCTATACCTGTACATACTCACCTGACCTCTGATCAATGTGCACTCAGGCTGTGGCCTACAGCCTTCAATAATGGGTGCCTATACACCCAGCGTTGAATGGCAGCAACCAGTGTGCGTGCCTGTTGAAAACTGGAAGTTGGCGTCTCAGAGTAAGCGTGTGTGTAAACGTCTGTGTGTGGATGCTCACTGAAGTAATAGTCAGCACAACTAGCGACACAGTGGCGCAGCGGTAGAGTCGCTGCCTCAAAGCCCTGTCCCACGGTATGAGTTCATTCCAAGAGTTCTCCCGAGTTTGCCCAGATACGAACTCGGAGATTTACGGTGATGGCCGCTCGTCTGTACTCGGGGCTCTCGTGGACATTTTTCATCGTGTTGAAAAATCTTCACGAGTCATCCCGTGCTTACCTGCCATAATCGAGTCTTCCCGCATACCTGCCGCCAGCGCTAAGAGACGTCCCCGAGCTCCGACGTAACCACTACGTTCATTCTCCGTGCTTACCATGAGTTTGATTTTTTTTTAACTCGGGAGAGCTCTTGGAATGAACTCGTACTGTGGGACAGGGCTTTCACAGCGGTTCCATCCTGACTACGGGTGCTGTCTGTACGGAGTTTGTACATTGTCCCCATGACCACGTGGCTTTTCTCCGGGTGCTCCAGTTTCCTCCCACACTCCAAAGACATACAGGTTTGTAGGTTAATTGGCTTCAGTAAAAGATTGTAAATTGCAAATCGTCCCTAGTGTGTAGGATAGTACGGGGATTGGTGGTCAGTAGAGACTTGGTGGGCTGAAGAGCCTGTTTCTGCACTGTTTAAAAGTCTAAAAGAAGCCACCTAAGGTGGAATCTTACGTTCAACACAAGGTGCTGGAGTAACCCAGCAGGTCAGGCATCATGTTTAGTTTGTATCACAGTAATTTTAGAGCAGAGACTGATAGGTTCTTGATTAGTAAGAGCATCAAAGGAGAAGATAGGAGAATCGGGTTGAGAGGGAAAGATAGATCAGCCATGATTGAATGGCGGAGTAGACTCGATGGGCCAAATGACCTAAATATGTGTTATGGTTTTAAGGGTCCCAACCCGAAACATCGCCCATCCACGTCCTCTGGAGATACTTTCTGACCCGCAGCGTTACTCCTTTGTGTTTTGTACCATCCAGAATAGTATTGGCTGCTCAGTGAATTTAGAGACATAGAGCGGAAACAGGCCGTTCAAACCATCAAGTCTGCGCTGACCAGCGATCCCCGCACACTTACACTATCCTACACACTAGGGACAATTTACAATTATACCAAGCCAATTAAACTACATCCTGCACGTCTGGATTAGTTCAGGTGTCTGAGGTTATGGGGAGAAGGCAGGAGAATGGGGTTGGAAGGGAGAGATATATCAGCCATGGTTGAATGGCGGAGTAGACTTGATGGGCCGAATGGCCTAATTCTACTCCTATTCCTTATGACCTAATGACTTGGTGCAGATTGTGTGTGTGTGTATGCGTGTGTGTGTGTGTGTGTGTGTGTGTGTGTGTGTGTGTGCGCGTGTGTGCGTGTGTGGGTGTGTGGGTGTGTGGGTGTGTGTGTGTGTGTGTGTGTGTGTGTGCGTGTGTGCGTGTGTGCGTGGGTGTATGTGTGTGTGTGTGTGTGTGGTGTGTGGTGTGTGTGTGGGTGTGTGTGTGTGTGTGTGTGTATGTGTGTGTGTGTGGTGTGTGTGTGTGTGTGTGTGTGTGTGTGTGTATGTGTGTGTGTGTGTGCGTGTGTGTGTGTGTGTGCTGTTTCCAGAGCGATTTAGCTCCGCAGACCTTACCCGGGTTCCACCGTATTACGCAAGGTGCAGGAGGGAACATCCCCTGTGGACTGTTTAATCACTGCATCAGATTAGGTTAGACAGATTAAATCAAAACAAGATCAGTGCTGTCATTTGAGATTGCTCTCAAGGTAGCTGGGCAAAAGGTGATGGGTTTTTGCCACTAGATGGCACCCCTCCTCCTATTCAAAAATGTCCCCTCGGAAGAGCGAAACCACGCAGACTCCACTTCAAAGGGAAAGAACAGAGGCAAGAAACCGCAGTGGCAGCACGGTTCGATTTGCTCGAGCGGTCTGCAGCCATTACATTGGTTTACCAAAGGAGAAGCGTGGTTAACACAGGAAGTGCATTGGTTTTCGCTATCAGTGTGTAATGGTTTTCTAGTTTCTGTTATTCTTCCACAGATGCACTCGTAAAAAGCGGTGACTGAGTTGCCTGTAGTGGTCTTGTCTTAAACAAAGTATCACCACATGCCTTGGGTTCAGGAAGGAAGGAGCACTCAGCACTTATTGTGTTCAGTTCTGGTCACCGTGTGTTATAGGAAAGATGTTGTCAAGGTGGGAAAGGGTACTGAGAAGATTTACGAGGATGTTGCCAGGACTAGAGGGACTGAGCTATGGGGAGAGGTTGAGTTGGCTGGGACTCGATTCCCTGGAGCACAGGAGGATGAGGGGTGATCTTATAGAGGTGTATAAAATCATGAGAGGAATACAGCGGGTAGATGCACAGAGTCTATTGCCCAGAGTATGTGAATCGAGGACCTGAGGACATAGGTTTAAGGTGAAGGGGAAAAGATTTAATAGGGATATGAGGGGTAACTTTTTCACACAAAGGGTGGTGGGTCTATGGAACGAGCTGGGACTATCCCAATATTTCAGAAACAGTTAGACAGATACATGGATAGGACAGGTTTGGAGGGATATGGACCCAACTCGGGCAGGTGGGACTAGTGGAGCTGGGACATGTTGGCCGTTGTGGGCAAGTTGGGCCGAAGGCCCTGTTTCCACACTGGATCGCTCTATGACTGTACCATTGACTCGCTGGCCATGCCACAGCATTGGACATTTTACAGGTATACGGGCCTGCTCAAGATCTTTAGTTAGTTTAGAGATACAGCGCTGAAACAGGCCCTTCAGCCCACCGGGTCCACGCCGACCAGCGATCCCCACACACTTTCACCATCCTACACACACTAGGGACAATTTACCATTTTTACCGAAGCCAATTGACACACAATCCTATACGTCTTCGGAATGTGGGAGAAAACCAAGGCACCCGGGGAAAACCCACGCAGGTCACGGGGAGAACATATAGACTCCGTACAGACAAGCACCCGTAGTCAAGATGGAACCCGGGTCTCTGGCGCTGTAATGCAGCAACTCTACCGCTGTGCCCCCGTGCAGCCCAACTCCAGCTTCCCTATTCATGATTTTCTATATTTCTAACTTTTTCACCTCTCCTGTGCTTAATCGCAGCTCCATTGGTAACAAACCCAACGAGCCTTGGCTGAACACTGTGAGTCTCTGGCATGTGTTGTTAAAAGACCTCACGTGCTCTGCTAGCAATCTTACCAAGGACCCCATAGGGGAATAGCCACGTCCGCAAGAAATTACAGAGAATTGTAGACGCAGCCCAGACCATCAAGGTATAGAAGTGTGAAAACGCACACCTCCAGATTCAGGGAGTTTCTTCCCGGCTGTTATCAGGCAACTGAATCATCCTACCACAACTGGAGAGCAGTTCTGAAGTACTATCTACCTCTTTGGTGACCCTCGGACTATCTTTGACTGGACTTTATTGGCTTTATTTTTTTTTAATATATATTTTTATTAGAGGCCATACGTATTACAAATAATATGATAATTTTTTCAGATATACATATTACATCTTTCCAAAATTATATAAATATTACCAAGCCATATATATAGGCCTCAATTTTTTTTTAATAGTGTGAAGAAAAAAAAGAGTAAAGAAAGAATAGAGATTAATTTAAAGAGTGTGATTATAATTTTGATTAGAAGAGAAAAAGAGAAAGAGAAAAAAAAAGGGGAAAAAAACCCAAAACATAAAACTAATAAACAATTATACTTAAAGATAAAAAAAAACAGTATAGATCTTAACAATGAATGGAACAATTTCTAATTATAATATATGGAGACAAGTATATCAATCTCAGATTAAACATTGTCGTTTGATCTTACCACCGGGTACTTGTTGAGTTTCAATGCTGAGCCCAGCTACCCCTTCATATAATCAGTGAATGGAGACCATATTTGTTCAAAAAGCTCGTGTTTATCCATTAGGATAAACCTAGTTCTCTCCAATTGCAACGTCTCCAACATTTCCACTGTCCACATTTTAATTGTAGGGGATACCTTGCACTAAACGTTATTCCCTTATAATGTATCTATGCATTGTGAACGGCTCGATTGTAATCATATTGTCTTTCTGCTGACTGGTTAGCAGGCAACAAAAGCTTTTCACTGTACCTCGCCAAAAAACTAAACTGAAACGGAAACGGATTCTATGAGATGAGTTTCCCTCCATCGACTAATTATTTCCCCTCCTTTAATCCAAGGACACTGAGATTTTAAATGCCGTAATCAGCCGTTTGATAAACTCAAGTGACCATGAATGGAGCCTTAATTTGGAATCATGTTATTCTTGGAATCAATATCACTCTCTTAAATAAAACAAAGAAATCGTTAGCAATCCATCAAAATGGAAAGTTATGAAACTGAATTTAAAATTCTGAACGTACACTGCTTGCATTATAAGAAATCATTCAATGGTACTTCATCCTGGACACAGTGAAATTCCTATTTTGTATACAGTTCTGTAAAGGGCTTACTTTAGGTTAGTTTAGAGATACAGCACGGAAACAAGCCCTTTGGCCCACCGAGTCTTCGCCGACCAGTGATCACCCCGTACACTGACTCTATCCTACACACACTAGGGACAACTTATAATTTTGCCGAAGACAATTAGCCGACAAACCTGTACGTCTTTGCTGTGTTGGAGGAAACTGGAGCACCCGGAGAAAACCCACACAGGCCACGGGGAGAACGTACAAACGGCGTAAGGACATTTTCCTAGATGCAGGAAAAATGTTCCCAATGTTGGGCGAGTCCAGAACCAGGGGCCACAGTCTTAGAATAAAGGGGAGGGCATTTAAGACTGATGTGAAAAAAAACTTTTTCACCCAGAGAGTTGTGAATTTGTGGACTTCCCTGCCACCGAGGGCAGTGGAGGCCAAGTCACTGGATGGATTTAAGAGAGAGTTAGATAGAGCTAATGGGGCAAGTGGAGTCAAGGGATAATGGGGAGAAGGCAGACACGGGTTATTGATAGGGGACGATCAGCCGTGATCACAATGAATGGCGGTGCTGGCTCGAAGGGCCGAATGACCTCCTCCTGCACCTATTTTCTATGTTTCTATGTTTCTATGACAGCACCCGTAGTCGGGCTCGAACCGGGGCGTCATGAGGCAGCAACTTTACCGCTGTGCCACTGTGCCCCATACTATACGTAAGCACAATCATACTTAAGTACAAGAGTAAGAATAGTAGATTTTGCTGAGTCCGTACACAAGAGCTGCCATGTTTCCAGAGCCTTTTTATATCCTTTACAATCATAGTTCCTTGGAAAAGCAGTGTACTGCAAACTAAGAAATTGCACAACGGAAACACAAGAGTTTGCAGATGTTGTCATATGCAGCAGAAAATTAATATTTGGAGAAGTCAGCGGGTCGGGCAGCATCTGTGGAGGCAAAAGGATAGTTGACGATTCAGGTTAGGACTCTGCATCAGAACCTACTGAGTTCCACCACCAGCTTGTTATTTACTCAAGTAACTGCACAAACTAAAAAAGAGATAAAGTGCTGGAGTAACGCAACGGGTCAGGCAGCATCTCTCTTGAACCTGGATAGGTGATGTTTCAGGTCAGGACCCTTCTTCAGACTATTTTGAATAAAGGTCTTGGTCTGGTCTTGAGGAAGGATGTTTTCGTCTCCAATTTCTCTAATTAGATTTCACTAACTTCAAGTAACTCCTGCGTTCTATCCCTTCCCCTACCCTAGTCAGCCTACCAGCTCCACTATACGCATGCTTGTATCCATTAACATTTGTCAGCAGTGGGCCTATACTCGCTGGAGTTTAGAAGAATGAGGGGGGACCTCATTGAAACGTACAGGATAATGAAAGGCTTGGATAGAGTGGATGTGGAGAGGATGTTTCCACTAGTGGGAGAGTCTAGAAATAGAGGTCATGGCCTCAGAATTAAAGGACGTTCTTTTAAACAGGAGATGAGGAGGAGTTTCTTTCATCAGAGGGTGGTTAACTTGTGGAATTCTTTGCCACAGAAGGCTGTGGCGGCGAAGTCAATGGCTATTTTTAAGGCAGAGATAGCACAAGTGTCAGGGGTGATGGGGAGAAGGCAGGAGAATGGGGTTGGGGGGAGACGTAGATCAGCTATGATTGAATGGTGGTGGAGACTTGATGGGCCGAATGGCCAAATTCTGCTCCTATCACTTATGACCCTGTTTTGATATCGGACCTTCTTTGGGTCATTGTTAAGTCAAGTTTATTCGTCACATGCACATACGAGATGTGCAGTGAAATGAAAAGTGGCAATGCTTGCGGATTGTGCAAAAAAAACTACAAAACAGAATGGAACAAAATCACATATTACGTATTTGTGGGAGGAAAAAAAAGAGAAAAAAAGCTATTTCAAAAAGACACCACACAACAATAAATTGGTGCAGTAAAGTTAGTCCCTGGTTTGATAGGAGTTGACAGCCCTAATGGGTTCTGGGAAGAAACTCCTTTGCATCCTCTCCGTTTTCACTGCATGGCAACGGAGGCGTTTGCCATGCTGTGGGCTCTGCCCTGCATCTGTTGCCGGCTCCAATTTGCTTTGGCCTTTTCTTGCCACCAATCTCCCCACCCCCCCCCCCCCCCCCCCAGCTCTTTCCCCATCCCTTCCCCTCACTCCCTTCAACACGCAACCTCCCTGCCACTCCTGTCTTGAAGATAGGTCTTGACATCACCCTTACCAACTGCACCAACTGCCCTGCAATAAAATAGTAAACATAGCTGTCGAAAAACAAGGAACTGCTGGTTTACAAAAAACTTACAGCACGGTAGAGTTGATGCCTTACAGAGCTTGCGGTGCCGGAGACCCAGGTTCGATCCCGACTACGGGTGCTGTCTGTACGGCGTTTGTACATTCTCTCCGTGACCCGCGTGGGTTCTCTCAGAGATCTTCGGTTTCCTCCTACGCTCCAAAGACGTCCAGGTATGTAGGTTAATTGGCTTGGTGTAAATGTAAACTGTCCCCAGTGTGTGTAGGATGGCATCAATGTGTGGGGACTGCTGGTCGGCGTGGGCTCGATGGGCCGAAGGGCCTGTTTCCGCATTGTATCTCCAAAACTAAAACAAAAACTAGACTCAAAGCACTGGAGTAACTCAGCGGGTCGGGCGGGATTTCTGAAGAACTTGGATAGGTGACGTTCCGGGTCGGGAGCCTTCTTCCAATGTTTTTAGCTGATCTCAGCAAAGATCTGAGCACCGCTCACACATTGTAGATTCTTGCTATGATCCCTGAGAGTGGCAAAAATGTGACTGTGGAGACAACTTTGGCTTTTAAGGATATTAAGTGTCAGTACAAGCGCCCAAAGAGATATGTGATGGCCATTATTTGAATACCTAACTGGCGATTTTCTTTGTACACTACCTAAAAGAAATGTGGAGTTTGATACATAGCCCACAGAGAAATTAGAAGAAGAGTATCAATGTAATTGATTTTATAATGCTTGTTTACAATTACAGAACTTGTATAGTCAGCCTGACTAGTAATTGAGGAGCCTGGCGGAAATTTTCAACAAATCTTATCGATATGAACAAAGACAAGATTCTGACTCAAAGTTAAGCAAATTGGAGACACATGGAACTGCAGGTGCTGGTTTACACACAAAAAAAGAAGCAACGTGCTGGAGTAACTCAGTGGGTCAGGCGGCATCTGTAGAGAACAGAAGGGTCTCGACCCGAAACATCACCTATCCATGTCCTTCAAAGTTTCTGCCTGACCCGCTGAGTTACTCCAGCATTTTGTGTATTTTTTTTAAATACAATTGGAAAATGTTTTAAACTTTCAATGGTTTGTTAAAAAAAAATGCAACAAACTAGTTTCATTATAAATCATGAATTGGTTCACTGTTAATAATTAGATGGATTACTCAAAGTGACACTATTTTTTATATTCATAAAACAAGGCAGTACGGTGACACAACTGGTAGAGCTGCTGTCTCCCACATCCCAAAGACGTGCAGGGTGGCAGGCTAATTGGCCCTCTAAAATTGCCCCCAGTGTTTAAGGAGTAGATCGGCCAGTTAGATTAGATTTGAGTAGATTCGGGGAAACACAGTGGTGCAGCGGTAGAGTTGCTGCCTTACAGCGCCAGAGACCCAGGGTCTGGCCCGACTATGGTTGCTGTCTGTTTCCGGAGTTTGTACGTTCTACCCGTGGCCTCGTGGGCTTTCTCCGGGTGCTCCAGTTTCCTGCTGTTGGATAGTGTGTAGGACAGTGCTGGTGTATAGGGTGATGGCTGGTCATGATGGCCGGGTTTGGCGTGCCAAAGGGCCTGTTTCTCGAAGCTAAACTAAACTAGGGATGCAAAAATTGGAGAACATAGAACTCGTATGAATGGATGAATGATGGTCGGTGTAGACTCGATGGGCCGAAGGGCTTGTGTATCCATGCGGTATCTTTCAATGAATTCAATCAATGCCTTGAGGAGGCATCCCTGGACCTGTTTATGCGTGATTAGTCTTAGAGTCATAGAGTGATACTGTGTGGAAACAGGCCCTTCGGCCTAACTTGCCCACACTGGCCAACATATCCTAGATACACTAGTCCCTCCTGTCAGCATTAGGTCTATATCACTCCAAACCTGTCCTATCTATGTACCTGTCTAAATGCTTCTTAAATGTTGGGATAGTCCCAGCCTCAACTACCTCCTCTGGCAGCTCTGGCAGCTTGTTCCATACACCGACCACCTTTTGTGTGAAAAAGTTACCCCTCAGATTCCTATTAAATCTTTTCCCCTTCACCTTAAACCTATGTACTTTGGTCCTCGATTCTGGTCCTGGCAACATCATCAATCCTCTCCGTACCTATTCCAGTTCGACAACTTCTTTCCTATAATGCTGTACCCAGAACTGAACACAATACTCTAAATGCGGTCTCACCAACGTCTTATACAACTGCAACATGACCTCCCAACTTCTATACTCAATACTCTGGCTGATGAAGGCCAATGTGTCAAATGCCTTTTTGACCACCCGATCTACTGCAAGTCCACCTTCAAGGAACCATGCACCTGCACTCCTAGATCCCTCTGCTCTACTCTGAATCAACCCACATAATTCTAATACCCCCTCAACAACTAAACAGTGCGGCCTACTTCTTGCTTTGCATTGGATTTCTTTTTTTCAAATTTAGTTTTTGTGCTAATGTTTTTTTTTTTGCGGTCTTCTTTCTTTTAGAATTTTATTACGTATAAATAAGACCTAGTGTAAAAGATAGACACAAAATGATGGAGTAACTCAGCAAGTCAGGCAGCATCTCCAGAGAAAAGGAATGGGTGACGTGTCAGCTTGGAACCCTTCTTCAGACTCCTGAGCCTATTCCAGAGTCTGAAGAAGGGTTCCAACCCAAAACGTCACCTATTCCTTTTCGTCAAAGATGCTGCTTGAAATACTCAGTTACTCCAGCTTTTTGTGTCTATCTTCATTAAATTAAATGCTGGATTCATCGTATTTAAGAGAAAAAGTGGATGAACGCATGAGGGAACAATGAACAGAAGGTTGTACTGATAAAGTTGTATAAATAGAAATGAGAGGAACTTATGGAATGGTGCGTACAATATTTCTGCACTACACATCGTTTTAGAAAATTACACAGAGATTACATTCCCCAAACGGAAATATCTCCTCAATCATAAAAGCATCTAATTTGTGGTCTGTTTTCCCTGCAAAACCACTTACAGCCTCCACTGCATAAATAAAATTCTATGTTTAACTTAAATGATCACCTGGGTTCTGCTGTCCTCAACTTCACTTTAATGGGTATTACATGATGAACATCTTCGAAGCATACCATGGGCATTTTGAGTAGAAATTGGCAATGTAAACCTCTGTAGTTCTTACATGTTGTTTCTTTCTACAACAAGCAAGACTGGACTCAATAGAATTTTTAAAATTGGAAAAAAATTATGGAGGGAATTTGGCGTAGCTGGCAGAGCTACGCCCTCTCGGCGCCCGAGATTCGGGTGCAATCCTGACCTCGGGTGCTATAGACAAGTGCAAGCTATAGTGGAAGGTAAGACCTCCCTGGTGGAATAAAACTGGGTGAAAAAAAGGTCTTACCTTCCACTACCTGCAACAACCACCTTCAACTAGCATCGCAACCGACTTCGACTAAAAAATTACCGTTTTTTAAAACGGCAACCTATTTTTAGTCGCGGCTGGTTTGAAGCGGAAACCACTTTCGACCATTAGGGAGACTGACAAAAACCTCCGGGAACCGCACGGAAACCTTGGGTGGGGTGCAAAGTCTCCAGAGGTTTCCGTTCAGGTTTCCTAAGTGAGACAGGGGCATTATTCTCAAACTGTGGCCCCTGGTTCTGGACTCCCCCAACATCGGGAACATGTTTCCTGCCTCTAGTGTGTCCACGCCCTTAGCAATCTTATATGTTTCCATGAGATCAACCTCTCATCCTTCTAAACTCCAGAATGTACAAGCCCAGCTGCTCCATTCTCTCAGCATATGACAGTCCCGCCATCCCGGGAATTAACCTTGTAAACCTACGCTGCACTCCCTCAATAGCAAGAATGTCCTTCCTCAAATTAGGGGACCAAAACTGCACACAATATTCCAGGTGTGGTCTCACTAAGGCTCTGTACAACTGCAGGACGTTTTTGCTCCTATATTCGATTCCTATCTGTGTGGAGTTTGCATGCTCTCCAGTGTGAGGTTTCCTCCGGGTGCTCCAGTTTCCTCCCATATCCCAAAGACGTGCAGGTTTGTAGGTTAATTGGCCTCTGTAAAATTTCCCCCTAGTTTATAAGGAATGGGATAACAGAGGGAGGAAGAAGTTTTGAAGAGGGGTCTCAACCAGAAAAGTCACCCATTCCTTCTCTCCAGAGATGTTGCCTGTCCCGCTGAGTTACTCCAGCTTTTTGTGTCCACCTTAGAGATGACAGAGAACTAGTCAATAAGCTCTGAACAATAAGTCTATTGTTATTAGTGCACTATATCTGTTTATTCCTTGTGTATTTATGGTCTATGGTCTATAGACACACTGAACTCTTATCTTCCGTTTTGTATTATGTTTACATATTCTGTTTTGCTGCAGCAAGTAAGAATTTAATTGTCCTATCTGGGACACATGACAATAAAACTCTCTTGACTCTTGACTAGTGTGAATGGGTGATTAATGGTCAACATGGGCTCGGTGGGCCGAAGGGCCTGATTCCATGCTGTATCTCGAGACGAAGCTAAACTAAACCAAGTTAGGCTCCTCAATTATGAACTAGGGCATGTACCAGGCTATGAACCTGCACAATCATTCCCTGTTATTTTCACACTGCCAGAGCACTGTGTATTATGGTATTAAGACATACAAACCAGGAACATTGCAAGTTTAATGATTGCAACTGTGCTAACATTAGTAGCTACAATTTATCTTAATGACCTTGAACTAAGAAAGAAAGAAAGAAAGAGAGAGCAAAAAAAAATCACAGGTCTTTAAGTGATTTCTGGCGGAAATATGTGTGTACAATTTTCACCCCACCCAGTATATTTGTCTGCAGAATTTTTCTTCTCGTTATCTCAACTTAAGTTACTAGCCCCGTCTGTACTATCAAACATGCTCCCTCATAGCGGGAGGGAACATTTTAGGTATTACTATGCAGCTATATTTGCCCATTCTAGATATGATTTTATAAGCCACTTAACATTGAACAGCAACCAATGCAGGTACGACTTGTTTTATGTGGGAACACAGTTGAGTTTGAGTTCAGTTTATTGTCACGTGTTCCGAGTGTACAGATACATGATAAAGGGAATGACATGAATAAGGTTTAGTGGAAGACAAAGCCAGTAAAGTCCGATCAAAGATAGTCTGAGGGTCACCAATGAGGTAGATAGTAGTTCCGGACCTCTCAGTCTTTGTTGGTGAGAGGATGGTCCAGTTGCCTAATAACAGCTGGGAAGAAACTGTCCCTGAATCTGGAGGTGTGCGTTTTCACATTTTGGGAGAGGGGAGAAGAGGGAGTGGCCAGGTATTCAACGTCTTACTGATATAATAACTATGTACAATATATAAATGGCACGGAGCCATAAAGATTAGAAAGACTGGGATTTAGCACAGTAAGCCAGTGTTAGAAAAAGGGAGTACCAAGAATCATTACAACTGTATTATTTAAGTACGGGATCAAAAAAAACTTAAATTTTTTTTTTAAATTAATTTTTATTAGAAGTAATGTACATTACAGTAGTATAAGCCAAAAATAACATAATACATTTCATGTACCACTTCTTGTTTTAAACTTTAAGAAGATGAAAAATAGAGAAAGCTAGATAAGATAGTAAGTGCGTTCGAAAGTGATAAGGAAGAACCCGTAGAAACGTAGAACACGAGAAAGAATAAAAAGAATAAAAGAAAAAGGAAAGAGAAAAATAGAAAAAAGAAAATATAAGAAAATAAAATATGATAAAAAGGGATGTACCCACTTAATATCATTACACACCCCTCACCAGGTCCTGGAACCGTTTATTTTCAAAGTTATGTTGCACCCTATGCTTGTAATAAGGGATCAAAAAAAACGTATCCAGAAAAATGTGCATGAACGGTGGATAAAAACGATGTTTAACTGGTGATCATGAGCTAGTGCAGAATGACCCAGGATCGCACTTGAAAGATGGGGACCTTACAGAAGAACTTGTTCGGTTGCCGCTGCCCATGGAAGTACAAAACAAGGTGAGACACAATGGGATTTTATTAAGAGTTAAATTCCAGGACTATATAATCAAATTATTCGCCTCTTTCGTGTCACAGAATCACACTTGCTATATAGATGTAGGTACAATTAACTGAAAATGCTGGTTTATAAAAACATTAACATTTAGGGGTAACATGAGGGGGAACTTCTTTACTCAGAGAGTGGTGGCTGTGTGGAATGATCTTCCTGCAGAAGTGGTGGAGGCAGGATCGATTTTAACATTTAAAAGTAAAGTGGATAGGTATATGGACGGCAAGGGAATGGAGGGGTATGGTCTGAGTGCAGGTAGATGGGACTAGGGGAAAATGAATGGTCGGCACGACTGGAAGGGCCGAGAAGGCCTGTTTCCGTGGTGTAATTGTTATATGGTTATATGGTTATTAACAAAGTGCTGGAGTAACACAGCATGTCAGGTAGAATCTCTGGAGAACATAGAGGGGAGACGTTTAGCGTCGGGACACTTCTTCAGTCTTCGGCCACCTATCCATGCTGCCTGACCCACCAAGTTACTCCAGCACTTTGTGCCTTGCTATATAGATGTTTATTTAGGGGCAGCAATGAGCAAGGGAAGATTGTTGGCTGAGACAGTAACTATTTGCTACGTTGCCATACTTTCCTATAATAGTCTTGGGCTATTAAATGCAAATAAAAACACTGCTATGTTTTTCTGCTCAAGAATTCCTTGCGGTTAGTTCATTTGTTTCGTTTCGTTTATTGTAACATGTACCAAGGTACAGTGAAAAGCTTTCTGTTGCGGGCTATCCAGTCAGCGGAAAGACTATACATGATTACAATCAAACCATCCACAGTGTACAGATACAGGATAAAGGGGATAACGTTCGGTGCAAGATAAAGTCCAGTATAGTCTGATCAAAGA
Organism: Raja brachyura; assembly: GCA_963514005.1. Next base: position 65,721,837 of record OY740790.1, on the reverse strand, counting down.
TATCCGAGGGTCACCAAAGAGGTAGATAGTAGCCCAGGATTGCTCACAATTTTCCGGTAGGATGGTTCAGCTGCCCGATAACAGCTGGAAATCTGGAGGTGTGCATTTTCACACTTCTATGCCTTTTGCCCGATGGGACAGGGGAGAAGAGGGAGTGGCCGGGGTGCGACGCACCCTTGGCCTGGATGAGGCTGCTTGAGGTATAACTGGAGTCAATGGGAGGGAGGTTGGTTTGTGTGATGGTCTGGGCTGTGTCCACATGATGGCGATTCTTATCTACTGAAAAGTGGGTAAATAATGCAGAGAGGTAAATCTTCCCTCGTGTTACCATCAAGGCTGGATATTAAGACAGGACACTGGAAAAGTGTTCTGGAAATTAGTGGAATTTGAACCCCAAAAAAAAAAAATATTCGATAGAGATGGAAAAGTTTAAAGAAAGCAACTGAGTTTCTCCATTTTCCATTAAGGCCTTGGTGGATATGTTGGCACAATATATTTGAGTTTGCATCAGAACCCGAGCAAGAAAAAAAGGCAGTAGCTTGACTTTCTATTAGAAAGGTGGGACGGGGAGAGAAATTCAATTTGTGTGTTGTTGAAGAAACTCCATTCATCATGTTGGAAATATATCACTGATGCCAGATTTAATTCCAATTTTGTCAGCTATATCTCCAAGTGATTTAATCTACAAATAGCTACATCTCAAAAATCAATTCATCCTAGCACTTGATTAAATTTTAAGTTGTATTATTGAAGTATTATCTATCATTTTAGACTTGGGTTGATAGAGCGCACACATTGACGTGTGAAGTCCAAGCATTCTAATTTCCTGGACAGAGGTTGGTGGGTTTAAGTCCTGCCCTGGGACTTAATCACAAAGATCTTAGCTGACATTTCAATCTGCTATTGAGAGAGCTGCTGAAACATCACTGCTTCTTGGAATGGATTTCAAACAAGGATCCTGTCTACCTGTTATAAATGTTAAGTCAGAGAGAACTCTCGGAGAAGGAGTAGAAAATTAACTCTAGGGGCTCCTTACCAACATTCTTCCACATCCTAGAAAACAGCAACATTCATTACGCAAACTGGAGGAACAGCACATCATAAGGTCATAAGTGATAGGAGCAGAATCAGGCCATTTAGCCCATCAAGTCTACTCCGCAATTCAATTATGGCTGATCTATCTCTCCCTCCTAACCCCATTCTCCTGCCTTCTCCCCGTAACCCCTGACACTCGTACTAATCAAAAATCTATCTATCTCTGCCTTAAAAATATCCACTGACTTGGCCTCCGCAGCCTTCTGTGGCAAAGAATTCCACAGATTCACAACCATCTGAATAAATAAATTCTTCCTCACCTCCTTCCTAAAAGAACGTCCTTTAATTCAGTGACTGTGACCTCTAGCCCTAGACTCTCCCACCAGTGGAAACATCCTATCCACATCCACTCTATCCAGGCCTTTTCACTATTTGGTAAGTTTCAATGAGGTGTCCCCTCATCCTTCTAAACTCCAGCGAATATAGGCCCAGTGCCAACAAACGCTCATCATATGTTGACCTACTCATTCCTAGGGACATCATCAAGGATCCCCACCATCTGAACCATGGCCTCTTCTCACTACCAGTGTTGGGCAGGAGGTACTGCAGCCTAAAGTCATAACCCCGCAGCTTCAAGAAGAGGGACTTTTCTCCCGTCTGGTAGAGCCTCTGCCTCACATCGTTAGAGACCCTGTTTTGATCCTGACCTTGGCTACTGTCGACGTGGCGTTTGCACGTTCTCCCTCTGACCGCCTCTTGGGTTTCCTCCGGGTACTTCCCCCATCCCAAAGACGTGCGGGTTTGGAGATTAACTGGCCTGTGTAAATTGCCCTGAATGTGTAGGGAGTGGATGAGAAAGTGGGATAGCATAGAACTAGTTTGAATGGGTGATTGATGCAAACTGGAGGGACAGCACCTCATAAGATCATTAGTGATCGGACAGAATGAGGCCATGAGGCTCATCAAGTCTACTCCACCATTCAATCATAGCTGATCTATCTCTCCCTCCTAACCCCATTCTCCTGCCTTCTCCCCATAACCCCTGACTCCCGCACTAATCAAGAATCTATCCATCTGAGCCTTAAAAATTTCCGCTTGGGTAGCATACTACCCAACGCTACGAACATTGAATTCTCAGATTTTTAGTAACCCCTAACAATCCCTTTCTCCGTCATGCCCTGCTACCTTCTCTCCCCCGCCCCCCACCTTGTGCCCCACCTGGACTCACATCTATTTCCCTCTTCCACCTGCATTCCTTCCTGTGGCTCCACAATTCAGAAATCTTCAATCCTTTCATCTCACGCCTTGGACTGCAAGAGTGGGGCAGGAGTGGGGCGGACTGCAGGAGTGGGGCGCCGTTGTGTATGGCTGCCCTTTTTTATTTTTATTTTTTGTCCTGTCAAAAAAAAATGTTAGTTGGAGGTCTTTTACGTGGTGGGTGGGAGAGGGTAAGGGGGAAACTTTATTTCCTAGTCCCTACCTGGTCGGAGCGGCGGCGTCCCTCAGAGCTGCTTCTTCACCCCTTCCTCGCGGCCTACCATCGGACTGGAGCGCCGTTTCCTGTCGGGACCGGCCGGGACTACAGCTTCGGCGGCGGCGCAGTGCTGGGACACCAACACGAAGCGGGCCATGCCTTACCGGGTCGCCGTGCGGTAAGCTCCGGAGTGCTGTGACCGCCGACTCCAACATCCAAGAAGCGGTGGCTGCGGGCGGCACTGGATTTAAAACACCGCGGAGCCTGGGATCCGAGATCACCAGTATCGCAGCTCCAGCCAACGCGGCCTGAGGACCGGGAGCCGTGGTCTCCGGGGAGGAAGTGGCCGCTCCAGTCATTCCAAGCCGCTGAGGACTGTTCACCTGACGCCGGAGTTCCAGCTTCCCGGCAAAGAGGGCCTGAAAACATCGGACTGGCTGCAAGGCCACAAATGGGCCCCGACCTCGGGTGGTCACAGAGGAAGAGGGCTAAACTTTCTGGTGCCTTTCCCCACAGTGGAACATTTTGATTCTGTTGTGGGGGACGTTCATGTTGCATTCTATAATGTGCCGTGTCATTTTTCTTATTTTAAATTTTTCTATGGATGTACGGAAACTTTATTATTTATTTTATTATTTATTTTATGTAAAGCACTTTGGTTTCAACGCAAGTTGATTTAAACATGCTCTATAAATAAAATGTACTTACTTCTGTTTTTTTCACCTCTGACTTTTGTCCAACCAGAGAACATAGGTTCAAGGTGAAAGGGAAAAGATTTAATAGGAAACGGAGGGGTAATTTCTTCAAACATAGGGTGGTGGGTGTATGGAAAAAGCTGCCAGAGGAGGTAGTTGAGTCTGGGACTATCCCAACGTTTAAGAAACAGTTAGACAGGTACATGGATAGGCCAGGTTTGGATGGATATGGGCCAAGCGCAGGCAGGTGTGACTAGTGTAACTTGGACATGTTGGCCGGTGTGGGCAACTTGGGCCGAAGGGCCTGTTTCCACACTTTATCACTCTATGGTGTTTGTACATTTTCCCAATGACCGTGTGGGTGTTCTCAGGTTGCACCCACATTGCAGAGACGTGAAGGTTTGGTAACTGTCCTTGATAAAATTGTCCCAAGTGTACGGGGTGATCACTGGTCGGTGTGGACTCTGTGGATTGAAGGCCTGTTTCTGCTCGGTATCTCTAAAATTGAAAGTAATTTAAATGCAGAGAAATGCTTGGATCCAAATGCAGAACACGATTGCAAAAGGGGTGTGGGACTGTGCCCAAGAATGAATAAGTACTTTCAGGTGAGCCGAAAGTTAAGGTGAAAAATATCTTGAAAAACCGGTACCTATTGGGCTTAATGATCCGACTGGACTTAATGCCCATTCCTTCCTTATCCCACAAAATTTTACGAGCAACTGGAAATGCATAATTGGACATTCGAAACAAGTTTTCGAAAATGCTGACGAGATAGAATGAGATTCAAACATAGTTTTCCTGAAGTCTGAAAGAAAGGACACGTCCCATAATGTCGCCCCTCCAATGTTATCCAGGGAAGCTGCCTGACCCGCTAAGTTACTCAAGCATTTAGTGTCCTTTTTTGTAAACCAGCATCTGTAGTTACTTTGGTTTACAAGACGTGCAAGTATCGATTCAGAGTCATAGAGTCAAACTGTGTAGAAACAGGCCCTTCGGCCCAACTTGCCCACGCTGTCCTACATGTCCAATCTACACTAGTCCCACCTGCCTGTGTTTGGCCCATATCCCTCTAAACCTGCCCTATCCATGCACTTGTCCAAATGTCTCTTAAACGTTGCGATAGTACCTGCCTCAACCACCTCTTCCGCCAGTTCTTTCCACACACCCACCATCCTTTGTGCGAAAAATTGACACCTCAGGTTCCCATTAAACATTTATCTTAAACCTGGTTCTTGTTTCCCCATGGGTTACACAAAAAGCTGGAGAAACTCAGCGGGTGCAGCAGCATCTAAGGAGCGAAGGAGATGGGCGACGTTTCGGGTCGAGACCCTTCTTCAGACCTTCTTGTTTCCCCTACTCTGGGCAAGAGACTGTGTGTTCACTCGATCTATTCCTTTCATGATTTTGTACAGCTCTACAAGGTCACCTCTATAAGATTGATCCAGTGTTTTCACACTTGCTGCACATGGCTTTGCACGCATCCATGGTTCATAGAAAATAGGTGCAGGAGGAGGCCATTCGGCCCTTCGAGCCAGCACCGCCATTCAATGTGATCATGGCAGATCGTCCCCAATCAGTGCCCCGTTCCTGCCTTTTCCCCATATCTCCTGACCGCTATCTTTAAGAGTCCTATCTAGCTCTCCCTTGAAAGTATCCAGAGACCAAGCGTCCACCACCCTCTGAGGCAGAGAATTCCACAGACTCACCACTCTCTGTGTTAAAAATGTGTTTGGAAGCACCTGTAAAATGTTACAGGAATTTTTTACAAATATACCGAGATGCATACAAACAAATTTCAATGTATTCTTTCTGATTCTGTCTCTCCAATAAATGCTACATGCCAGACTTTGTTTAAATGTCCTGAGTCAGACCAGGGCTCTAAACTGTGTGGTCTATATTTCAGGCCACAGGGGGGCACGGTGGTGCAGCAGTAGAGTTGCTGCCCTACAGCACCAGAGACCCAGGTTCGACCCTGACTTCGGGTGCTATTATCACGGAGCTTGTACATTCTCTCTGTGCCTGCGTTGGGATTTTTCCAGGAGATCCGCTTTCCTCCCACATTCCAAAGATGTACGGGTTTGTAGGCTAATTGGCTTTGGTAGAAATTGTAACGTTTAAATTGTCCGTAGTGTGTAGGTTAGTGCTAGTGTACAGGGTTTCGCTGGTCAGTGCGGACTCGGTGGGCCGAAGGGCTTGTCTGCGCGCTGTATCTCTAAACTGAACTAAACAAGAACAAAGTGTTTGAGATCCCTCAGTAATGCATTCAGATGCAGTTGGGAATCCAACACATTTTCAAACTATCAAGCTTGTCTAATGAGAATAAATATTTTCTAATTGCTTTCTGGGAAACATTAAGTCAAACACTTTTGACACAAAACAATTACTCCATTTTATTTATAATTACAAATCTGACCCAATTGATTTTTTTTATGCCCCACTCATCATGTTGCATACCATTTCCATTATTGAAGTAACGATTTTATATTTTCCACTTTAAAATATTTGTTTAGATTCTACAATACAGCACATCAATATGAAACTACGCACACAGGCACATTTAACATTTAGCGTCCAATAAACAGAGGATTGAACAGTTTGAAAGAATGGAGTGTGTTTGTGCGGCAATAACTTGCATCTGTTTAGCATCTTTAAGACAGTAAAACATTTCATATTGCTTTATAGACTCAAAATAGAACAACATTTGAAAACATGCCATAAAATAAAGAGATAAAGGAGCTTGCCCAAGAGATATTTTTCGTAATTGGCCTGTCCCACATGCAACTTTTTAGGTGACTACAGGAGACTATGAGGTCGCCACATGTTTGCCGGGGGTGTCGCCTGCATGGTGGTGAGTAGTCCCCGCATTCTCGTAACCCGTCGCGGCTTCATTCTGGTCGCTGCTAATGTTTCAATATGTTCAAAAATTAGCGGCGACCAGAATTTTGACACCATGGGGAGTAGCGAGTATTCTCGTGCTGTAGGTGCAGTGGTAGTGGGTCGCCAGGAGGTCATAGGTTGTCGTAGGTTGTTGGCAGTGCTGACCAGTGAATTTCATTGGCTCATTGGGAAAAAAAATGTAAACAGGAGCTTTCAGAACCAAGGAAAACCGACCGGTAATGCTAATGTCCGCCGAGCTTCACAGCCGTGTATCTCTGGCTTCTTAAAAGTTGTCTCCCCTCCTTCTCCCCACCCCGTCTCCCTCCCCTCTTTTAAAGGACTTAAGTGACCCTTCCCGTACACTGTGCTTTCACTGTCTTAATTACAGCGCCAACCTTCCTGTTCATCGTGGTGTGTGTCTGTATCACATTGGCTTTGCACCGTGTGAATTTCACTCAGACAGCACTTCCCCCACTTGCCCTGTCCCCCACTTGCATAACAGGTTGGTGAAGGAAGCGATGTGTGTATGTGTGTGTTTGTTCCACTCTGACAGTCGCCGTTCCAGTCGCCGGTTTTTCAGCGACTTGCTACAACTTGACAGTCGCCCGCCGTTGACTGAAAAATTGCCTAAGTGGGACGGGCCCATGAGGATAATCTTAGCAGAAGAGAGCAAGGTAGCATTTATGGGGAGGTAATTTATGATCTTGGAGCCTTTGAAGGTTTAAGAGACCAGTAATCGAAAGAAGAAAAAAACATTGTACAAATCTAGTTTAGTTCTGTCAGCTCAGTTTGGTTGAGTTTAGTTTGGCTTAGTTTATTATTGTCATGTGTACCGAAGTTCAGTGAAAAGCTCTTTGTTTTGTGCTACCCAGTCACTGAAAAGACCATACATGATTATTAGAGCCAGGATTTTGCCATAAGTGCCTTTTCATGCCCTTTTTGATTTCGCAAAGATAATGCCTTTTTCACGATCGAGTCCTAAATCTGCCTTTTTTGTCGTTTTGCTAAAAGGTCGCACTATTTTCTCTGGTTGTACTGTGATTACAATGACGTTTTCTACGTTAAGACATTAATATTAATGTTATTATTAACGTGTTAACATAGTATGAATTACAAGAACATTTCCACCACCAGGGTGAGGCTGGGGGCACCACCATCGGTCGTTCATTCGTTCGTGCTGCTGCCCGCTGGTTCAGTCTTCTCCAAGATCTATTTAAGAAAGAACTGCAGATGCTGGAAAAATCGAAGGTAGACAAAAAATGCTGGAGAAACAGCGGGTTAGGCAGCATCTATGGAGAGAAGGAATAGGCGACGTTTCGGGTCTGGACCCTTCTTCAGACTGATGTGGGGGGGGGGAATAAAGGAAGAGGCGGAGATAGTAGGACTATAAGGACAGCTGGGAAGGGAAGGGTGAGGAGGGAGAAGACAAGGGCTATCTAAAATTAGAGAAGTGAATGTTGATACCGCTGGGGTGTAGATTACCCAAGCAAAATACCCAAGCTTGTCTCCTCACTACATTTATTGCTAGCTCCAGTCGCAAATCTGAGTTTGAGTGATCTGTGCAAGGCATTCATTGATGCTGGAATTCCACTGTGGAAATTGGAAAACAAATCTCTCAGAGGTTTGTTAGAGAAATACACAGAAGAACATATACCAAGCAAGTCAGCATTACGGAAACATTATTTTGACAGCAATTTCAACATTGTTGTGCAGAAAATTAGAGATGAAGTTGTATGCAACAAAATATGGATCTCAATAAACGAGACAACCGATGCTGTGGGGAGATATGTTGCCAATGTGGTCATCGGTACACTGGAGGCAGGTCAACCATCAAAGGAGTATTTGTTGATATCGGATGGAGAAGTCAAACGGTTCAACTATTGCTCAGTTATTTACATCTTCACTTGCTGTACTTTGGCAGAAGGTGTAAAACACGAGAATGTTCTTGTTTGTGACTGATGCAGCTTCATACATGATAAAAGCTGCTTGTGCTCTTGTTTTATTCCCCCAAAATGTTGATTTTGACATCCTTAGCTCAAGGACTTCCTAGAATTGCCAAGCACATCCGTAGCTTGTTTCCAAATGTCGACCGCCTAGTTTCCAATGTCAAGAAAATCTTTCTCAAAGCACCGTCACGTGTACAGTTGTTTAAGGAAATGGCACCCAAGATTCCGCTACCTGCTCAGCCCGTTTTGACTAGGTGGGGTACATGGCTCTCTGCTGTACTCTACTATGCTACAAACTTTGAAAAGATAAAATAAATTGTCAATTGTTTTGAAGAAGAATCTGCTGCAGTCAGGATCGTCAGTGAAATCATGCAGAAAAAGTCCCTCCACCACGATCTTGTGTTTATTGCTTCCAATTTTGCAAACTTCCCACAAGCTATCAGTTCCCTTGAGAAACGTGGCAAAACATTAGTGAATAACTTGCAGTTTTTCAACAAAGTAACTGATGATATTCATAAAGTTCCTGGCGATGAAGGTAAAGACATACAAGGAAAATGTGAGAGAGTGATTTTAGCTAACAAAAATCTTGAAGAAATAAAAAACAAAGCTAAAGTTCTCAAAGGTAGTTGTAATGCACAAGATATCGACATGAATATAGAGTCTGTAGCTTGTTTTGGGTATGCACCAGTGACCTCAGCTGAGGTAGAAAGAAGTTTTTCACAACTGAAGCATATTCTGTCTGACAGACAGCATAGTTTAACACTAGATAATTTGAAAAAAATGCTAGTAATTATGTTCATATTATCATTTTAAACCATATTTTGATGGTGGAAATACATGCCTTTTTATGCCTTTTTTTTGTCAATAAAAGCCTTTTTCGTGCCTTTTTTGTAATTTTATTATGCCTTTTTGTCTGCCTATTTCAGAGGTTTTTAGTGCCTAAACTTCCTGGCTCTAATGATACCAAGCTGCCTGCAGTCTACAGATACAGGATAAACGGTACAACATTTAGTGCAAGATAAAGTCCAATTAAAGATAGTTCAACAGTCTCCAATGAGGTAGATGGGTGGTCAGGGCCACACCCTAGCTGGTGGGAGGACGGTTCAGTTGCCTGATAACCGCTGGGAAGAAACTGTGCCTGAATACGGAGGTGTGTGCTTTCAAACTTCTGAATCTCTTGCCTCATGTTTCTACTACCTGAATTCACTGTGCAATTGCAAAGCAGCAAATGTTGAATTCAGGATTAATAAGAATTGGATTTGTAACATTATTGTGAAAGGAAAATGAATTTGATCTCAGAGAGGACATTTGACAAGGTCAGGCGGGGGTCAACATTACATTCAAGATCTTCAGATTCAGATTGGTTCTCAAGAAGGGTCCTGACCCGAAGCACTACCTATCCATGTTCTCCGGAGACGCTACCTGACCTGCTGAGTTACTCCTGCATTTTGTCTCTTTCATTAGATTCGAGAAGTTTGCTTTAAGCATTCAGACCAAGGCTTGTGGAGATTTTGGGGGGGATTTAGGCATTTAGGTGTATCGTTATGTGGCAAATGTATGAGTTTGCAACTGATTCTAACCTTAGATGATCTTTATGCATTTTACTTCATGTGATATTAGGAATCAATGAAAAATAGTTTAATAGGTTTCTAATGATGGGCCATGTATTCCTCGTGAATTAAAAAAAAACCTAAACACAATTTAAGATAAAGACTTATCACTTGAACATTTTGATCTGTTAAACTTCACTTTAAATGTTTGCAGTCACAAAACTAGTTGTTACTGCCAACCTCCATTTTACTGGAGCCTTCGACACTTACAAATTCCTGTAAGTTCTCCAATAGAGAATTTCAAGGATTTTTTATTTATTTCAAAGTAGTCCTTTAATTGCAATGTATGATTTTTAGTTTCCAATTATCTTTCAGAAAGATTCATTACATAAAATAAACTTTGCATTATTTATCAGCGAGGTGGATGAGCCTGCACATAACATAACAATGTCCTTCACCATCCATATCCATCTTATGGCTGTCTAGAAACACAAATGTATGAGAGAGGAATGATGATCAAAGTATTTCTCATCTCTCATTATTTTGGAGCATCAATATTACACAAAAAAATAAACTAATTTATACCTCTTCTGGCCCTATCTAACAATTATTCTCATCCTCTTGTTTTTAGTCTAGTTTGGAGATACAGCCAGAAACAGGGCCTTCAGTCCATCGAGTCCGCGCCGGCCAGCGATCACCCCGTACACTAGCACGATCCGACACTCTGGGGACAATTTACAATTTTTAACGAAGGTACTTAACTTACAAAACTGTACATTTTTGGAGTGTGGGAGGAAACCAAAGCACCCAGAGAAAACCCACGCATGTCACGGTGAGAACGTACAAACTCCGTGCAGACAGCACCCGCAGTCAGGATCACACCCGGGTGTCTGGCACTGTGAGGCAACATCTGATGCGCCACCTTTCTCTTGCCCTCAATTAGCCCTGCAATGCATTGTGGTTTGAAGCCAAGAATCCCCCAATCTCTGCAGGAAGGAACATATACCAAAGATATACCAAAGTTGAATTACTCCAGCATTTTGTGACCAATATCTCACTCTATTGGTCTTGCATCATTCTTTTGATGATCCTGCCCTTTTCCCACCTCTCGTTCCCTGCTGTTTACTTTCAGTCTGAAGAAGGGTCCCGACCTGAAACACACCCATCCTTTTCCTCCAGAGATGCTGACTGACCCGCTGACTTACTCAAGAACTTTATGTCTATTTCTAGTATAACCTGCATCTGCAGTTCCTTCCTACACATTCTTGATACTGGGTTTACTTGCATTATTTGGCCTGGAGAGACATCATGCACAAATTGTTCTGCTCTTTCCCAAACTACCATGCTCATGCACTCACCTTGCAGAGATACTAAATAATGATGCTAGATATTTCTATTATATCTCCAACAATGTAAAAAATCTCAAGATGCTTTCATGGCCACGTTCATTGTTATTGACATCAACTCACTCATTCAAAACCTCTTCTTGTATGTTCTATTTGTTCAACCACTGATCTGTCCATAAGCAGCGGCCCATATCTTGTCTCACATTCATTCAGGACTAGAATATAAAAGCAAGGAAGTAATACCGAGGCTTTACAAGGCTCTGGTCAGGCCACATTTGGAATATTGAGAGCAGTCTTGGGCTCTATATCTGACAAACGATGTGCTGGCATTGGAGAGGGTCCAGAGGTGGTTTATGAGAATGATCCCGGGGATAATTGGGTTAATGCTTGAGGTACGAATGATGGCTCTGGGCCTGTACTGGCTGAAGTTTGGTGAATGGTGAATATATGGGTGAATGAGTGGTGAATTTACTGCCACAGGTGACTGTGGAGGCCAAGTCATTGGGTATTTGTAAAGCAGAGATTGATAGGTTCTTGATTAGTAAGGGTACCATAAGTTACAGGAGCATGGAGAGGGAAAAATAGATCAACCACAATCAAATGGCAGAGCAGGCTCGATGGGCTGAATGGCCTAATTCTGCTCCTGTGTCTTCAGGTCTTGTACAGCTAAATTTGTTTGCTCATCTGTTCCAAACATTGACGTTTAGAATTCTTGACTTAATCTTCAAATCTTTTGGAGACATCTATCGACTCCACCTTTCTAAATTCAGTTTAACTTTCACTCTGCGCTCGCAGTTCATATGACCTCAGCTTTGAGCATCTGCCCTTTATCTTACCCCCTATCATTCACGGCAGTGATTTTAGTTTCTAAGCCTGGCGACTTAGAACTTATTACCTAAATCTGTTGGTGTTTCTCCAATAAAACCTCAAGTTAAAACTCTTCTTTTTTTTGTGTGCTCCTGATTCCGTTTCTTTTCAACACTATTTTTGTAAAGCGCCTTAGGTTATTTTGCCTATTCAACACATTATTAAAGTTCAAATTATTGTCGTGATATCTACTGGTTTATCTCAGTTCATTTTGTGCTTTCATACCACAAGGCACAAACAGACAAAGACCAGATGGTGAATCTCCTCTGCATTCACAATGGAGAACATTGTATCACTGAAGAGGGTAAATAAAGAGTCCTCTTACAGACAGCCTTTTGATAATAGATTCAGCAAAACTATTCCAAGCAACAAATAAATGCAGAGAGGAAAAATATTAACTCCCAAATCATGCGCTAATTCCAAATATTACTCTCAACCCAATGTTGAAATAGCAGTCAGGTTTATAGATAAAATTAAAATGTGTAAGATTTTATCCGTTTATTGGCTTTCATTAAGATTTTAGCTGTTAATTAGGAATTATTTGGTGTAGAATTCCTCCCATTGAGTGCAAAAATATTGGAGATAATCCTCTTTACCCTGCTTACAATTTTCATAGATCAGCTACAGAAGTTCAGAAATGTGTCTATCTTCGGTTAACACCGGCATCTGCAGCTCCTTCCTGCACATTTAGACATTTTTAATCTTGAAATCTAAAAGTCTTAAGGAAATGTCAAATGCTCTCTCTCTCTCCTGCAGTATATCATTAACACGATCTGTTTTTATTTCAGCTTTTGAACAGTTGGACGGTTTTATTTTAGTTCATCAATTGTACCAGCTACACAGTACGGTTTAGGAGGCGGCACGGTGGTGCAGCGGTAGAGTTGCCGCCTTACAGCACCAGAAACCCGGGATCGATCCAGGCTAAGGGTTACGTCTGTATGGCGTTTGCACATTCCCCACGTGACCTGCATGGGCTTCTTCCTGGTGCTCTGGTTTCCTCCCACAATCCAAAGAGGTGCAGGTTTGTAGGTTAATTTATTTTAGTAAAATTTCCCCTAGTGCGCAGAATAGTGCTAGTGTTGGTGATGATCGCTGGTCAGCACAGACTCGGTGGGCAGAAGGGCCTGTTTCCACGCTGTATCCCCAAACTAAACTAAATCAATATTAGTTGTATTAATCCAAACACAACTGCTTGTCTAAATCTAAAGCTGCACTTAAATTTGTAATGTTTTAAAATAATCTAATTTAAATTGCAAACAATTGGATCTGCTCACAAAAAAAAATCCATTCCCTGGAGGCCTGCAGCTTTAAGTATTTACTAACAGGAAAACGTTGCAGTACTAGTAGGTTTGGTTAAAGTTGTAATGTTTAAAGGACACAAAGTGCTGGAGTAACTCAAATGTCAGGCAGCATCCCTTGTTGCATAGGTGACGTTTTGGGTCAAAACCTTTCTTCTGGGATGCTGCCTGGCCTGGTGAGTTACCCCAGCATTTTGTGTCCTTTTATGTACTAACCAGCCTCTGCATTTCTTTGTTTCTACTTCGTACTGTTTAATTTAGTTTTCGCCATTGAGATTTTGTCATTGTAATATGGATCTAATGCAGGCAATTGGGATAAGTGTAAGTGGGTAAGACAGCTTGGCATAGACAAGGGGATGTTTCTGTGCTGTATGTCTATAAACTGTATTTTTGGGTGTACTTAAATATTCTTTAAGTTTCCTTTTGTTTGTAATAGAGGTACTCAGCAAGTCAGTCCGCATCTGTGGAGAAACAAGGAACTGCAGACGTTGGTTGGAGTAACTCAGTGGGCATATCTGAAGAACATGGTTGGGTGACTTTTCAGGTAGGGAGCCTTCTTCAGACTGACACAGAGGGTGAGCAGTGAGAGAGGGCCTTGCAGAACTCCCATCAGAGAGAGGAGGAGGGTAGAGAGGGCAGCAGCGGCAGAGTTGCAGCACCGGAGACCCGAGTTCGATCCCGACCACGGGTGCTGTCTGTACAGAGTTTGTACGTTCTCCCCATGGCCCGCATGGGTTTTCTCCGAGATCTTCGGTTTCCTCACACATTCCAAAGACGGTGTCGTTTGTAGGTTAATTGGCTTGGGTTTGTATACTTGGTATAAGTGTAAATTGTCCCTAGTGTGTGTAGGCTTGTGTGGGGTGGAAGATTGCAACCTTCACGTGGTCCGCCGTTTCGACGAATGCAATCAAACCGGCGTGCACAATCAAGTAAGATCAAATAGAACAAGTTGTCCTACAACTTTAGGCTGTGCACACCATACGCAAGAAGATGAAGTAGGCTTGTGTTAATGTGCGAGGATCGCTGGTCAGTGCAGACTCGGTGGGCCGAAGTGCCTGTATCCAGCGCTGAACTAAACTGAACCAAACTAAACGTCTTCAAATGGGCATACCTTGAGGAGATGGACACTTCAGTTCTCGACCCAAAACATCATCTATTCCTTTTGTCCAGAGACGATGCATGACCTGGGGTACACAAAAGGCTGGAGAAACTCAGCGGGTGCAGCAGCATCTTAGAAGCGAAGGAGATAGGCAACGTTTCGGGCCAAACCCCTTCTTCAGACTGATGGGAGGAGGGGGGGGCGGGGAGAAGAAAGGAAAAAGGAGGAGGAGGAGCCCGAGGGCTGGGGGAGAAGTGGGAAGGGGAGGAGACAGCAAGGGTTAACAGAATTGAGAAAATTGATGCATGACCTGCTGAGTTACTCCAACATTTTTTGACCATCTTTGGTGTAGACCAGCATCAATTGGAGGAAGGACATTCTTGCTATTGAGGGAGTGCGGCGTAGGTTTACAAGGTTAATTCCCGGGATGGCGGGACTGTCATATGCTGAGAGAATGGAGTGGCTGGGCTTGTATACTCTGGAGTTTAGAAGGATGAGAGGGAATCTTATTGAAACATATAAGATTATTAAGGGTTTGGACATGCTAGAGGCAGGAAACATGTTTCGGATGTTGGGGGAGTCCAGAACCAAGGGCCACAGTTTAAGAATAAGGGGTAAGCCATTTAGAATGGAGACGAGGAAACACTTTTTCCTCACAGAGAGTTGCGAGTCTGTGGAATTCTCTGCCTCAGAAGGCAATGGTGGTCATGCGGACATATTTAGCCTCGCCCCGTTCCAATCTGTGGATTCCACCTGCTCTTACCTTTCAAGGGTCTTCATGACTACAGAGGTCAGAGCGATAGACCTGTAGTCGTTAAGACCAGTAATCATTGCCTTTTTGGGTACAGGGACAATAGTGGAGACTTTGAAGCAGGCAGGGAGTACAGGCTTGCATGGACTGCTTGAAACTGTACACTGCAAGGGCCAGGAAGCGAGGGGGTAAGATCACCCCTCTCACCCTGGCCACAACCTCTTTGAATCACTTCCCTCTGGAAGGCGACTCCGGACCGTCAAAGCTTCCACAGCCAGACAAAAAAACAGCTTTTTTCCCCACGAGTAATAGCTCTACTCAATAACAAAAAATCTGAAGCCTCCTTTTGCTCTGATATTTTATATAATTCACATGTTTAATCGATAATGTTTTATTATCAATGTTTAATGTTCTATGTGTCATTCCTAACTGTCACTGTATGTCATGTTGTCACTTGCGGGCGGAGCACCAAGGCAAATTCCTTGTATGTGAATACTTGGCCAATAAACGTATTCATTAAGAAGACCATTATGACTGATACTTTATCAATGGTCCCAATGGTCCCTCTTTGTAATAATCTAAGTATTAAAAAAAAACTAGGGAGCATGCTTTAATGACCACGTCTGGCGTTTCTGAAATCTCGCTTTATAAAGTGCTTTAAAAGCTGGTCATGGCACACATCAATTCTCTACATACTTACGATTGTGCAATCAAATTCTGCTCATAACTCCATTTACTAGCTTGCAGATGATACCATCATAACTGGCCAGATCTCAAGCAATGACAAGGGGGAACAGGAAGGAGATCAAGAGCTCAACAGCATGGTGTCAAGGCCACAACCACTCCCCAATGTAAAAAATGAGCTGGTCAGCAACTTCAGAAACCGTGTCAGAGTACATGGCCCAGTCTGTATTCATGTGTAGGAAGGAACTGCAGATGCTGGTTTATACTCTTAAAGATAGCAGAGTCAGGGGATATGGGGAAAAGGCAGGAACGGGGTACTGATTGGGGATGATCAGCCATGATCACATTGAATGGTGGTGCTGGCTCAAAGGGCCGAATGGCCTACTCCTGCACCTATTGTCTATACTCAATATAGACACAAAATGCTGGAGTGACTCAGCAGGTCAAGCAGCATCCATGGAGAAAAGAGATAGGTGACGTTTCAGGTTGGAACCTCATGTTCTGAACAAGGGTTCCGCCCCGAAACGTCACCTATTCCTTTTCTCCAGATATGCTGCCTGACCCGCTCAGTTACTCCAGCATTTTGCATCTATCACCAGTCTGTATTCATGTTGCTGTGATGTAAACGTTCAACAGCTTCAAGTTCATATGTGTAAATATCACCAACAATGTGACATGGTCCAACCACATTGACGCTACAGCTAGAAACCACACTACTTCCTCAGAGACCGAGGAGATTTAGCACGTCCCCAATGACTCTTACCAATTTCTACAGATGCGCTATAGAAACCATCATATACAGAGGCATTTATAGCTTGTTGCGGCAACTGCTCTGCCCAAGCCCACAACAAATTGCAAAGAATTGTAAGCGCAGCCAAGTCCATCACACAATCATACCTACGTTTAGACACAAACACGCACGCACACATTTACGTACAGACAAACACAAACATGCATATACACTTAGACAAACAACTAGGTAAACCTGATATACGCACACTCTTGCACACTTACAGTATTGCACCCACACTTTTACACAAACATTTGCGCACAAACTAACAGTATTGCACAAATACTTGTGCAGAGGGAGATTTCACTCACAGCTTTGCACACTGACAGTATTTCAAATATTGCATGCACACATTTGCACAAACAGAAGAACTGCACTCATATGTTTGCACAAACACTTATGCAGACTGATAGTATTACACAAATACTTGTGCAGAGACTAGTACTGCACTCACACTTTTGCACAAACATTTGTGCTCACAATAAAAATTTGAAACAGAATGAAAATGTTGCATAAACATTTTGCACAGACTGACAGTATTGCACTCATACTGTCGCACAAACATTTGTGTAGAGACTGGCAGTATTGCCCTCACATTATTGCACGAATACTCATGTATTAGAACGACAAGCACAGATACGTCCACAGACTGCCAATATTGTGCTCGTACTGTTGCACAATACTTGTGCACAGACAAGCATCATTGCACTCACACTTTTGCACAAATATTAGGACAATATTGCACAATCACTGTTGCACAAATACTCATGCACAGGATGACAGTATTGCACAGAGACACTCCTGCGTGCATTATCTGTCTCTCACACAGACACACAGGGACAGACACACAGTTACAGAGACAAGAGGCATCTGCACAGACACACGCCGAAACACACAGACACGTGCACACACAGCTATATACAGAGGGACAGACAGACACACAGAGAGACAGGTGCACACACAGAGCGACACAAGACACACATAGAGGGACAGACACACACACACACACACACACAGAGGGACAGAAACACACACAGCCACATACAGAGATACAGACACACACAGAGGGAGAGAGGGAGGGACAGACACTAGGTACAGATACACACAATGATGGACAGAAGTAGACACAGGGACAGACATACACGGAGGGGGGGGGGGACAGACAGACAGAACCAGCAGAAACATACACACATGGACAGACAAACACAGGGACAGGCACACAGACAGGAACAGACACACATGGACAGACACACACTCACAGAAACAGACACACACACTTGGACAGACACACACAGGGTCAGACACACACACACACACGGACAGACAGACACACACATGGACAGACACACACACATGGACAGACACACACATGGACAGACACACACAGGGACAGACACACACATGGACAGACACACACATGGACAGACACACACATGGACAGACACACACATGGACAGACACACACACAGGGACAGACACACACATGGACAGACACACACACAGGGACAGACACACACATGGACAGACACACACACAGGGACAGACACACACATGGACAGACACACACACAGGGACACACACAGGGACAGACACACACATGGACACACACACACACATTCATACATACACACACACAGGGTCATACACAGGGGGGCTGGAGCACCGGGTCACATGACGCTGGGAACGGGCGGGCGGACGCTCCTCGGAGGGCGGAGGTTGGCGCTTTAAACACTCGGTTCGCGTCCGTCCTCCCTCCTCAGGGGGAGGGGGAAAAGAATAAGAAGAAGTAGAAGAAGAAACCAGTGTGTGAGAGAAAAAAGAGCGAGCGCCCTCCGGTCGGAGTGAGAGTGTGTGAGGAGAGAGAGAGAGAGGAAAAAGTTTGTGGCTGGAGTGGGAGAGGAAGGGGAATGGCGAGCTGACTAACACTGCCGTCAGGATCGGGATCTGCTGCCCGGGGAGAGGGAGGAGGAGGAGGAGGAGAGGGAGAGGAGGGGGTCGTCGTCGTCCTCCCGCCCGGCCCGGCCCGGCCCGGGATGCGCTGAGAGTGAGAGGCCTGGCCTTCCGCTCGCCCGCCGCCCGCCGCCCGCCGCCCGCCATCGCCTCAGGCTGCTCTCCCAACACTCACCGTCTCCGCCAAAGCCTCTCCCCACACATCGACAACACGGTGGGAGCGCCGAGCGGGCAGCGCCGGACAACCGGCCGCCCGGGGACGGACAGAGGCACCGGCAGCGACAGCCAGACAGGCGGGGGAACCGGCAAAATGGCGGCGGAGCCTGTGCAGGTAAAGTGGGGGAGGGAGTGGGATAGTGGAGGAGTGAGTGGGATAGTGGAGGAGTGAGTGGGATAGTGGAGGAGGGAGTGGGATAGTGGAGGAGGGAGTGGGATAGTGGAGGAGGGAGTGGGATAGTGGAGGAGGGAGTGGGATAGTGGAGGAGGGAGTGGGATAGTGGAGGAGGGAGTGGGATAGTGGAGGAGTGAGTGGGATAGTGGAGGAGGGAGTGGGATAGTGGAGGAGGGAGTGGGATAGTGGAGGAGGGAGTGGGATAGTGGAGGAGGGAGTGAGTGGGATAGTGGAGGAGTGAGTGGGATAGTGGAGGAGTGAGTGGGATAGTGGAGGAGTGAGTGGGATAGTGGAGGAGGGAGTGGGATAGTGGAGGAGGGAGTGGGATAGTGGAGGAGGGAGTGGGATAGTGGAGGAGGGAGTGAGTGGGATAGTGGAGGAGTGAGTGGGATAGTGGAGGAGTGAGTGGGATAGTGGAGGAGTGAGTGGGATAGTGGAGGAGTGAGTGGGATAGTGGAGGAGGGAGTGGGATAGTGGAGGAGGGAGTGGGATAGTGGGGGAGGGAGTGGGATAGTGGAGGAGTGAGTGGGATAGTGGAGGAGGGAGTGGGATAGTGGAGGAGTGGAGGAGGGAGTGGGATAGTGGAGGAGGGAGTGGGATAGTGGAGGAGTGGAGTGGGATAGTGGAGGAGTGAGTGGGATAGTGGAGGAGGGAGTGGGATAGTGGAGGAGGGAGTGAGTGGGATAGTGGAGGAGGGAGTGGGATAGTGGAGGAGGGAGTGGGATAGTGGAGGAGTGGAGTGGGATAGTGGAGGAGGGAGTGGGATAGTGGAGGAGGGAGTGGGATAGTGGGGGAGGGAGTGGGATAGTGGAGGAGTGAGTGGGATAGTGGAGGAGGGAGTGGGATAGTGGAGGAGTGGAGGAGGGAGTGGGATAGTGGAGGAGTGGAGTGGGATAGTGGAGGAGTGGAGTGGGATAGTGGAGGAGTGAGTGGGATAGTGGAGGAGGGAGTGGGATAGTGGAGGAGTGAGTGGGTGGGATAGTGGAGGAGGGAGTGGGATAGTGGAGGAGTGAGTGGGTGGGATAGTGGAGGAGGGAGTGGGATAGTGGAGGAGGGAGTGGGATAGTGGAGGAGTGGAGTGGGATAGTGGAGGAGGGAGTGGGATAGTGGAGGAGTGAGTGGGATAGTGGAGGAGGGAGTGGGATAGTGGAGGGGAGAGTGGGATAGTGGAGGGGAGAGTGGGATAGTGGAGTGGAGGAGTGGAGGAGGGAGTGGGATAGTGGAGGAGTGAGTGGGTGGGATAGTGGAGGAGGGAGTGGGATAGTGGAGGAGGGAGTGGGATAGTGGAGGAGGGAGTGGGATAGTGGAGGAGTGGAGTGGGATAGTGGAGGGGAGAGTGGGATAGTGGAGGGGAGAGTGGGATAGTGGAGTGGAGGAGTGGAGGAGGGAGTGGGATAGTGGAGGAGGGAGTGGGATAGTGGAGGAGGGAGTGGGATAGTGGAGGGGAGAGTGGGATAGTGGAGGGGAGAGTGGGATAGTGGAGTGGAGGAGTGGAGGAGGGAGTGGGATAGTGGAGGAGGGAGTGGGATAGTGGAGGAGGGAGTGGGATAGTGGAGGAGTGAGTGGGATAGTGGAGGAGGGAGTGGGATAGTGGAGGAGTGAGTGGGATAGTGGGGGAGGGAGTGGGATAGTGGAGGAGGGAGTGGGATAGTGGGGGAGGGAGTGGGATAGTGGAGGAGGGAGTGAGTGGGATAGTGGAGGAGTGGGATAGTGGAGGAGGGAGTGGGATAGTGGGGGAGGGAGTGGGATAGTGGAGGAGTGAGTGGGATAGTGGGGGAGGGAGTGGGATAGTGGAGGAGGGAGTGGGATAGTGGAGGAGGGAGTGAGTGGGATAGTGGAGGGGAGAGTGGGATAGTGGAGGAGTGAGTGGGATAGTGGAGGAGGGAGTGGGATAGTGGAGGAGGGAGTGGGATAGTGGAGGAGTGAGTGGGATAGTGGGGGAGGGAGTGGGATAGTGGAGGAGGGAGTGGGATAGTGGAGGAGTGGAGGAGGGAGTGGGATAGTGGAGGAGGGAGTGGGATAGTGGAGGAGGGAGTGGGATAGTGGAGGAGGGAGTGGGATAGTGGAGGAGTGAGTGGGATAGTGGAGGAGTGAGTGGGATAGTGGAGGAGTGAGTGGGATAGTGGAGGAGTGAGTGGGATAGTGGAGGAGGGAGTGGGATAGTGGGATAGTGGAGGAGGGAGTGGGATAGTGGAGGGAGAGTGGGATAGTGGGGGAGGGAGTGGGATAGTGGAGGAGGGAGTGGGATAGTGGAGGAGGGAGTGGGATAGTGGAGGAGGGAGTGGGATAGTGGAGTGGAGGAGGGAGTGGGATAGTGGAGGAGGGAGTGGGATAGTGGAGGGGAGAGTGGGATAGTGGAGTGGAGGAGGGAGTGGGATAGTGGAGGAGGGAGTGGGATAGTGGAGGAGGGAGTGGGATAGTGGAGGGGAGAGTGGGATAGTGGAGGGAGAGTGGGATAGTGGGGGAGGGAGTGGGATAGTGGAGGAGGGAGTGGGATAGTGGAGGAGGGAGTGGGATAGTGGAGGAGGGAGTGGGATAGTGGAGGGGAGAGTGAGTGGGATAGTGGAGGAGGGAGTGGGATAGTGGAGGAGGGAGTGGGATAGTGGAGGAGGGAGTGGGATAGTGGAGGAGGGAGTGGGATAGTGGAGGAGGGAGTGAGTGGGATAGTGGAGGAGGGAGTGGGATAGTGGAGGAATGAGTGGGATAGTGGAGGAGTGGAGGAGTGAGTGGGATAGTGGAGGAGTGAGTGGGATAGTGGAGGAGGGAGTGGGATAGTGGAGGAGTGAGTGAGTGGGATAGTGGAGGGAGAGTGGGGGGAGTGGAGGAGTGAGTGGGATAGTGGAGGAGGGAGTGGGATAGTGGAGGAGTGGAGTGGGATAGTGGAGGAGTGGAGTGGGATAGTGGAGGAGTGGAGGAGGGAGTGGGATAGTGGAGGAGGGAGTGGGATAGTGGAGGAGGGAGTGGGATAGTGGAGGAGGGAGTGGGATAGTGGAGGAGGGAGTGGGATAGTGGAGGAGGGAGTGGGATAGTGGAGGAGTGAGTGGGATAGTGGAGGGGAGAGTGGGATAGTGGAGGAGGGAGTGGGATAGTGGAGGAGGGAGTGGGATAGTGGAGGAGTGAGTGAGTGGGATAGTGGAGGAGTGAGTGGGAGAGTGGAGGAGTGAGTGGGATAGTGGAGGGGAGAGTGGGATAGTGGAGGAGTGGGTGGGATAGTGGAGGAGTGAGTGAGTGGGATAGTGGAGGAGTGAGTGGGATAGTGGAGGAGTGAGTGGGATAGTGGAGGAGGGAGTGGGATAGTGGAGGAGTAGTGAGTGGGATAGTGGAGGAGTGAGTGGGATAGTGGAGGAGTGAGTGGGATAGGGAGAGTGGAGGAGTGAGTGGGATAGTGGAGGAGTGAGTGGGATAGTGGAGGAGGGAGTGGGATAGTGGAGGAGGGAGTGGGATAGTGGAGGGGAGAGTGGGATAGTGGAGGAGGGAGTGGATAGTGGAGGAGTGAGTGGGATAGTGGAGGAGTGAGTGGGATAGTGGAGGAGTGAGTGGGATAGTGGAGGAGGGAGTGGGATAGTGGGGGAGTGGGAAGGAGGGGAGTGGGATAATGGAGGAGGGAGTGGGATAGTGGAGGAGGGAGTGGGATAGTGGAGGAGTGAGTGGGATAGTGAGGAGTGAGTGGGATAGTGGAGAGGGAGTGGGATAGTGGAGGAGGGAGTGGATAGTGGAGGAGGGAGTGGGATAGTGGAGGGGAGAGTGGGATAGTGGAGGAGGGAGTGGGATAGTGGAGGAGGGAGTGGGAGAGTGGAGGGGGGAGTGGGATAGTGGAGGAGGGAGTGGGATAGTGGAGGAGTGAGAGTGGGATAGTGGAGGAGTGACTGGGATAGTGGAGGAGTGACTGGGATAGTGGAGGAGGGAGTGGGATAGTGGAGGAGGGAGTGGGATAGTGGAGGAGGGAGTGGGATAGTGGAGGAGGAGTGGGATAGTGGAGGAGGGAGTGGGATAGTGGAGGAGGGAGTGGGATAGTGGAGGAGGGAGTGGGATAGTGGAGGAGTGACTGGGATAGTGGAGGAGGGACTGGGATAGTGGAGGAGGGAGTGGGATAGTGGAGGAGTGAGTGGATAGTGGAGGAGTGAGTGGGATAGGGAGAGTGGAGGGGAGAGTGGGATAGGGAGAGTGGAGGAGAGAGTGGGAGAGTGGAGGAGAGAGTGGGATAGAGAGAGTGGGATAGGGAGAGTGGAGGAGAGAGGGAGATAGTGGAGGAGTGAGATAGGGAGAGTGGAGGAGTGAGAGTGGGATAGGGAGAGTGGAGGAGAGAGTGAGAGTGGGGAGAGAGAGTGGAGGAGAGAGTGAGATGGGGAGAGTGGAGGTGAGAGTGAGGTAGGGAGAGTGGAGGAGAGAGTGAGATAGGGATAGTGGGGAGAGGGAGTGGAGGAGTGAGGGAGAGAGTGAGATGGGGAGAGTGGGGAGAGGGAGTGGAGGAGTGAGGGAGAGAATGAGATGGGGAGAGTGGAGGAGAATGAGATAGGGAGAGGGAGTGGAGGAGTGAGGGAAAGAGTGAGTGGAGCAGTGAGATGGGGAGAGTGGAGGAGAGAACGAAGAGGGGGAGTGGAGGAGTGAGGGAGAGAGTGAGATAGGGAGAGTGAGATAGGGAGAGTGAGATGGGGAGAGAGTGAGATAGGGAAAGAGTGAGTGAAGGAGAGTGGGGGAGAGGCAAGGAGAGAGGGAGTGGAGGAGGGAGTAGGGGTAAGAGGGATTGGGGAATGGAGAGGGTGGGGAAAGGGGGAGAGAGGGTGGGGAATGGAAGGGGGAGGTAGAGAGGGAGTGGGGTAGAGATGGAGTGGCGGTAGAGAGAGAGAGTTGGGAATGAAAGGGGGGGGGGGAGAGGGTGGGGAATGGAATGGTGGAGGAGAGAGGGAGTGGAGAAATTAAGGTGGAGGAAGTGGGGGAATTAAGAGGGGAGTGGAGGGGTGGGAAGGGGGAGAGTGTGAGGGGGTGGAGGGAGAGAGAGGGGGTAAAGAAGGGCTGGAAGAGTAGGAAATGAAGATAGAGGGAGAGTTATGAAACAAGTGGGGAATGAAAATGGGGGAGAGTAGGTGGAGAGAGGGATGTACTGTGAGGTAATGAAGGGGAGAGTGAGTGGGAGAGGGGTGTACTGATCTTAAAGAAGAGGAGGGAATGAAGGGGCAGAAGTGAGGAGAATAAGAGGGGGTGGAGGGAGAGAGGGGGAGTGCAAAGAAGAGGGGGAGAATGGGGTGTACTGAGGGGCAGGAAGGGGGGTATGCGGGGTGAGCATGAAGAGGGGAAAACGTGAAATGGGGAGGCTTAATTAAGGTAGAGGGTGGAATAAAATAGGGATAGGGAGCATGAAGAAAGGTGTGTGAAGGGGGAATGAAGAGGTAGGAGGCGGGAGGGGAATGAAGGGAGGGTGGGAAAGGAGAATAGGAGGAGGAAGGGTGGATGGAGAATGAAGAGACTGGAGGAGGGATAATGAAGGGATGGGGAGGAAGAGGGAATGGAAGGGGGGTGAAGGGCCAGGACCGGGGGGGGGTGTTAAGAGGCAGGGGGGAAGTGGGGAATGAAGAGTGGGGGAGAAGGATAGAGTGTAGGGAGAAAAGGGGGAACTTGGGGAGGGGCGAGGAAGGGTGGGGAATGAAGGGGCCAGGGTGGTGGAGAGGAGTGAAGGGGGGAAATGTGGGAGGAATTGGAATGGAGGTACAGTTGGTTGAAGACAGGAGAGGGAGACAGCAGGGTAGGGTGGGAAGAGAGGTAGGGGAATGGGCAAGAGGAATGAGTGGGGGGTGAGGAGAGAAAGAGAGCAGAGGGGTGTGTGGTGGAATGGGGACGTGAGGAGAGTTGAGGTGCGGGGGAGGAGGTTAGAGAGTGGGAAAGGGTAGAGGAGGGGAATGGGTGGTCGGAGGAGGGAAGTGGGAGAGTGGGATGGGATGAGGAGAGAGAGAGGGAGAAGATAGAGAAGGCGTAGGGGAAAGGGGTGAATGTGGGAGAATGTGGGATATTAGGGGGAAGGAGGTGGAGAGTGGTAGGTGAGTGGAGGGGGAGTAGGAGAGGGGAGGTCGAAGAGGGTGAGTGGGATGGGAGGGGGAGAGTGGAGTATAGAAAGAGGGACAGTGGGATGAGGATGAGGGTGGAGAGTGTTGGAAGGGGGGATGGTGGGTATGAGAAGGAATGGAGAGGGGGGTGGGAAGGAGTGAGCGAAGAGGGATGGTGGAGAAGAGGGGAGGGTGGGTATGAGAAGGAGGGGTGAAAGTGAGGGGAAGCATGGGGGCGAGTGGAAAAGGTGAGTGGGGGAAGTGAGAGTGGAGGATGAGGTTTGGGGGCAAGGGGTGAGAGTGGGGGGGTAGAGGACAGAGAGAAGGGAGTGGGACGGAGGAGTGTGAGAGTGGGATCAGCAGAGGAGGAACGGGAGAGCGTGAATGAGTGGTGATGATTGGACATTTCCATTGAAAGAGGAAGAGCATGAGAAAAATCTGAGAAGGTGGGAGCACCAAAGATATTGGCAAGGATGTGGTAGGAGTGTTGGGGTGATCAGACTCCAACCACACGAGGGGCAGACTGGGAAAGAGAGACTGGATTTAGGGGGGTATTTTCAGTTTGAGGATATTGACAGGCAAAATGTCCTCACTTTTTAAAAAAAAAATCAATTATTTACACAAGTAGTAAAAGACAAACTGCTGGAGAAACTCAGCAGGTCATGCAGCATTTGTTGGGGATGGGGATGTTTCCGATCGAGACTTTGTCTTGTGTGCATAAATGTGTCTATAGCCTGCTTGTTTTAAGTCCAGCTGCAAGAAAAGTGCTGTTGGAGCAGCAGAAATCTTAACAGGAGTTCTCTCCTTGCCTGTAATATTTGTACAATAACTAATTCAATGAGAAAGACGTTTCTTTTCCACACACCCTTCCATTCTTCCCCCCCTCCCTCTGAGCTCCTGGCCGGAGAATGTATTTTCGGGGAGTCCATTGATGTTCCCTGATTTTAGGTGTCTCAGTATTATTTGTTTGCCATTACGTGCATGTGGGTTTGTGTGGCTATTTTTAGGTTTCATTCTTTTTCACTACAAGCTTTATTTCGTGTAAAAGAAAATTGGGAGCTCAGTCAGTCCAGAGGAGCCTGACCTTCAGGCCGTAAAAAATTGCTTTAATATGAGCGACTGGAGGAGGGGTGAATGAAGGAAAACTGTTTAATTGTTGTCGAATTCTTGGCTTGCTGCCCACCCCCAAGTCTCCCATTTCTTTAATATCCTTTAATGGAGGCACAGAGAGAGGTTGCAGATACCTGCTCCAAGAACAGTTTGGTTTTTAACCAGTAAATATTAGATTTCATCCAAAAGGTAGATGTTTTAGGTGAGCCAGTCACTTTGGTGAGAGAAAAAAGGACACAAAGTGCTGGAGTAACTCAGCAGGTCTGTCAGCATCGTTGGAAAACATGGGTAGGATGTGTTTCCGATCGAGACCCTTCTTCAGACTGATTGTCGGAGGGGAGAAGAAAGCTGGAAGAGGGTGTGAAGAAGGGTCCCAAGCCGAAACGTCACGTATCCATGTTCTGCAGAGATGCTGCTGAGTTACTCCAGCACTTTGTATCCTTTTATGTAGTAACCAGCATCTGCAGTTCTTATTCCTACACTTTGGTCCTCTTCTTCTTGCGAATGAAACATAAACCAAAGGAATAGTTAGATCTCAAGCCAGGTATTGAGTAGCCAGGTTGTTGTCTCTGTGTCAATGTCTGCCAGGCCCTGAGCTCCATTTGGTGGGTGGTAGAGCGGGCACACAGAGATGACATGGTTGGCTGTGTACATGCACGTGTCATGAGTAATTACTCAGGGTAGGCAGTCAGTCGGCTTTAAAAAAATCTTAAACCACGCATGCGCAGATTGTTCTCCTCTCTGTAAAAATATGGAATAAAAATAAAGAAAGTAACAATTCAACTTGCCCAAGGCTTCCAAATCTCCTTCATTCTGAATTACTGAATGGGTGGGGGGTGGAGAGTGACGGCAGGTGGAGAGATGGTGGGAAAAACGGGAGCGCACCGGGACAAGTTGAATCAGTTGTCATCTTATTGAATGACAATACTAGTTCAAGGGAATAATTGGGGGGAGAGAGTTCCTTTCACAGCATGTGGTGAGTCTGGCCATGGGTAAAGTTGCGGGGAGGGCAGGAGCGTTGAGAAGGAGGGAGTCGGGGATCGTGCCAGCAACTCATTCACTTACTGCTGCCGCGGCGCTCCGGGCGCAGAGCCACAGCATTGTGGCCGGGGACGGAAGCAGACGGGTGGCTGCGAGCGGCCGCCGGACCTCAGCGCCTTCTGCCGGCCCGCTCACCTCTGGCAGTGCTCTCCGTCTGAACAGTGAGGGGACCAGCTCAAGAGCAAAGATCGTAGAGCGGAGCGGGTCAGTGGGTGATGGATAACAGGGCAGTGGACACTCCTGTGTCAGCACGAACAAGGGACCAATTGAGGTTACTCGCACTGACACATGGAGTAAGCTCCACCGCCCGCTGTCCTGTTATCCATCGCCCGCTGACCTGCTCTTGAGCTGGTTGCTCTGGCATTATCCCTGACCCCCTCCTTCTCAACGCTCCTGCCCTCCCACAACTTTACCGCTGGCCAGACTCCCCACCCGCTGTGAAAAAACTCTCCCCCCACCCCCTCTCCAGCGATGCTGTCCTTTTACATCCGCTTCCCACTTTACAGCCGCTTGCGCTGCGCATGCGCAGTACACAGTCCACGCTGCAAAGGCAGAATATCAGCTGCCTTCAGCTCTGCTTGAAGTTGACGGCTTGAAGCAGCGTCCACGGCACACACGGGCTGCACACACTTTCCCGTATTACATGTGCTGCGGATGAAAGGCACGGGGAATTATGCCTATCTAAGAGATCGATCTCTTAGGTAGGCATAATTCTCCCGTGCCTTTACTATTTATATCTAATAATTATCATTTTATAATTTTAGTCAGGGTAGGCAGTGGCAACCTTGCCTACCCTGACGGCACGTGCCTGGCTGTGTATCACTTTGGTGATACCTGTACGTGTGCTGTACAATAACTACTATCATATTATTTTCAGATTTGGCAGGAATTGTGCTTTATTTTGCCTTATTTATATGGTTAAGCAAGTGAGTTGTTAATTAGCACTCAACACCCCGTGATTTGGAAGGTGGAAATTTTATTTTAGTGAATATGATATCTTTAGTTCAATGCTAACTCCTTGAATCAGGAGGTTGATACTTTATTAATTGGGTGTTTAAGGCCACCTACTGCTCCACCGCATCATCTGGAAGGAGGGTGGATTAGAATGGTGGAATAAACGTCTGTCAAAGGTAAAAAAAGTTGAGCAAATACTTAATGTACAGATATACAAGAATCATTATAGATTGATAAGTAAGTAAATCCGTACCAGGAAAACATCATTTTTGAAAAGGGCTGAAATGTTTCCATTTAAACTTTTGCATGACCTAATGTTTTTGGAGCCTATCCTGTAGTAAATTCAGTCAGTGTAGGGCTTTGTGAATAATATGTCCTTTCAATGAATGTACACGAGTATAACACAGTGCGTGCTATATTGTAATAAACCTTTTCCAGTCAGTAGGCGCTGTTTCAACTAATATTAATGTCAGAATCTTACGGGGGGGGGGGGGGGGAGAGAAAAATCTTCCTCTCATCTGGCATGAGAAACATTTATGTTTGTGAGCGTTTTTCCTCTGTGGCAGCAGATAATGAAATTGGACTTGCTAATGGCTTTTCATTTGGGTGGCAGAAAGTTCTTGCAAATCCACAGGCTCGTACCTTTTGAAATGTTTATCGGGAGCGAGTTTCCAGGTGCCTCAGGAGCAGTGATTCCCATCGCTACTGAAAAACCTAGCTGTGTACTTCCCCATCTTTCTTGAACTTTACCACAATTTCCGTGCGTGCTAGCAGGAGATTCATGTTTATCTGTACTTCTTTGGAAAAGATGGAAAGGACACTGGGTGAAAAACAAACCGCAGGAGTAACTCAGCGGGTCAGGCAGCATCAGTGGAGGAGAATTGATAGATGATGTTTCGGGTCAAGACCCTTCTTGAAGTAGGTGGAATACAGTTAGACCCATGAACTTTTGATATACAGACAGCACTTGTGTTGGTAGCATCATGCTCGTAACTATTTATAATTTTTAGTTACACAAGAATTTTATTTTAAATGTCATACTATGATGGTAATCTTAAAGTGCAGAAGATTTATGTTTGTATTTTTATTTTTGGAAGGGTGCTCAGTGGATGTTGAAAGCCAACGGCAAACCTCGTGTCTCAATAATTAGTTAGCATCAAAATTGGCATGGAGAATAATATGCGAGTTAAATTGGGTGGGGTTCTGACACAATATATCTCGAAAATGTACAAGTTTCAGACAATGCAGAATGGGGTGGTTGGGGGGATATGAGCTGTTATGATGGTGCAAAGAGGCACTAATGCGATTAAGGAGAACTTGGGTGTTTCAGAACAATGCACGGCAGAATCAGTTTAAACAAGGCTGCGCACTTTAGTTCCAAAAAGCAAAGACATTAACTGAATTGAGGTAAATTAGACAGAGGGAATGTTCCACGGACCTGGGTGTTCTTGTAGATGAGTCATTGATCGCAAGTGCTCACGTACACAGGCACTTCTTTCTCTCCAGAGATGCTGCCTGGCCTCCTGCGTTACTCCAGCATTTTGTGTCTACCTTTCGTCTGAACGAGCATCTGCAGTTCCTTCTCACACATACACAAACAGTTAGGAACAAGAATGGTATGTTGGCTTTTGTAAGAGGAATTGAGTAGAAATATATTTTTTACTGCAGCTGTACAGGGCATTGGTACCACTCTGTATGGAGTTTTGGAATCCTGTTCTGTGGAAAGATGTACTTGCCTTGGAATTTATGCAAGGAAAGCTTACTCCAGAGGTAACAGGACTGTCATCTGAAGATAGATTGGGGTGATTAGGTCTTTATTCACTGGAATTAAGGAGAATGGGAGGGGTTCTCATACAAGCCAAGTAATTTGTAACAAGACTAGTCGTAGGCTGGGCGTTCCCAATGACTGAGAGTCCATAACTAATGGTCACAGCCTCAAGATATGGGATAGATCTTTTAGCTGAAATAGGGGTGGCGAACCTTTGGAATTCTGTGCTACAGTAGCCAGTAACAGCTATGTCAATAATATATTTGAGGCGATAGATCTGTATCTTAATAGTAAAACAAAATCAAGGAATATGGGGAGAAAGCAGAACAACCAGGGTACTTGGGTAATAGTAGATCAGCATTGTTGTGAGCAAATTATGGCAATTATGTGGAGATGTACGATCTTATTCACTATGATACCAGAGAAAATTGATTGCCGTGTGGAAGGAAGCAAAACAATATGGGCCATACAGGAACAGAGAAGTAAAAAGTTCAAAGATAGACTCAAAATGCTGGAGTAATTCAGCGGGAAAGGCAGCATCTCTGGAGAGAAGGAATGGGTGACCTTTTGGGTCAGGACCCTTCTTCAGACTTTGCAGTCCCTTCATACAGCATTTTGTGTCTATCTTTGGTTTAAACTAGCATCTGCAGTTCCTTCCTACTCAAGCAAAACATTCAGATGGTTAGCCTTTATTAAAAGGAAAGCAGGTGGAGATGTTTTGTTATGACTATATAGTCAGGAGCACTATATACTGTTCCACTGCCCTTTAAATAAGGATTATTTACTTCAGAGGAGAAAAGGTTCCATAGATTGTTACAGATATAAAGGTGTTAAACAGAAATAATGCAGAGTAACCTTTGCTTTCTGGAGCTTTGAAGAATGGAAGATATACTTATTGATGCATATTAGGCATTGAAGTGGTTTGGCATTAAGGATGATGATGTTGAAAGAATGGTTCTTCCAATTAGAGAATATAGAATGAATGTGCATAAAACTGGGATAAAGAGTTATCTGAAAGAAAATATTTCCTATTCTATTCCAAAAGAGTTAAGGATGCTGTATTGTCTATGCAAAACTAAGAACGCAAAAAATAAAAATAGGAGTAGGCCATTAGGCCCCTTCAATCCATCCCATCATTCAGTGCAACCAGTTTGATGTCTGAAGTCCTCTTCTGTGCCTGTTCATCATAACTCCTAATTTCTTGATTTTTTTCAATCTCCACCTTAAATATATCTAACGATCTGGCCTGCATCACTTTTGGCAGAGAATTTCCGTTTTAAATGACCAGCCGCTTATTTTGTAGCTTTGTCCCCTTGCTCTTCCAATAGGGAGAACATTGCAACATCAACCCTGTCGAGTCCCTTCTAGATCATTCTTCTAAAGTGTAAGGAATGCAGACGCAAAGTATCTAGCCCACTTTGATAGAACAACCGTCGCATCCCAGGTGAAATATGTAGGAAGGAAATGTAGAGGCTGGTTTATACCGATTATAGACACAAAATGTTGGAGTTACTCAGCGGGACATCTCTGGAATGACGTTTCAGTTTGAGACCCTTCTTCAGACTTTTGACTTCAGAGTCATCACGCATTCCTTCTCTCCAGAAATGCTGCCTGTCCCGCTGAGTTGGGTTTATCTTTGTCATTCCAGGTGAATTTCTTTTGGGCTGTCTCGAATGCCATAATGTGGCTTTAGAAGTAAGGGGACAAAAGCTGTTCACGATATTGCAGATATGGCTCCACAAACACTATGTACAACTGTAACAAAACCTCCATGTTGTTAAACCCCAACCCTTGACGATAAAGGCCAAAATGCTGTTTGCCTTCTTAACTGCTATTGGACCTGCCTGATAACTTTGTGATTAATTTAATAGAACATCTAGATCGCTCTGTTGCAGCTCCCCATCTGCTCCTCTTTAATCTGCTTTTTGACACTCCTTGCCAAAGTGCATGACTTCGCACTTCTCCACATTAAACTTTTTGTTTATTCTTTTGCCCAATCATACAGTCTATCTATATCCTGTTGCAAAATCATAATGTCCTCATCATAGAATACCCTTCCACCTTTTTTTATATCATCGGCAAACGTGGAAATCTTGCATTGCATTCCGTCTTTCAGGTCATTATTGTAAATGGTAAACAATTGGGGGCCCAGAACCGATCCCTTAGGGTAATCCACTCGATTTGGTCTGAAAAGAACTAATTTATTCCAATACCCTGAGTTCATAATTTACGCACCAGCCTCTTGTGTGGCACCTTGTCAAATGCCCTTTGGAAATCAAAATTCCCTCTAAGAACCTTCCCATTGCATCCTCAATTGATCAAAATTGTCAAACATGATTTACTTCATTTACAACAGATTTACAAGGGCCAGGAAGCGAGCGGGCAAGATCATCTCTGACCCCTCTCACCCTGGCCACAAACTCTTTGAATCACTTCCCCCTGGAAGGCGACTCCGGACTGTCAAAGCTGCCACAGCCAGACATAAAAACTGTTTTTATCCACGAGTAGTTGCTCTACTCAACAGCCAAAAATCTGTAGCCTCCCTTTGATCTGGTATGTTGTTGGTTCACATGCTTGATCAAAGGTGTTTTTTTTCATTAATGTTTTATTATTATTAATGTTTAGTGTTTTCTGAGTCATTCGTAACTGTCACTGTATGCCATGTTGATACTTGTGGGCAGAGCACCAAGGCAAATTCCTTGTATGTGAATGCTTGGCCAATAAACTTACTTACTTTTTGGAAAAAAACCCATCTTTGATTATATTCAGCTTTCCTAAATGATTCAGTTATTTCCTCTTTGATTATTGACTCCAGCATCTTGTCAACAACAGATAAACCAACTGGCCTTGAGTTCTCTATCTTCCGTTTTGAACGAGAGGGTCATGTTGACTGTTTTGCAATATTCTGGTTCCCTCCCCAAATTTCAGCAGCTAAGTTAGTTTTCAAGACTTTAGAGAAATAAACTATTATGTAGACGAGACAACAAAATGGAGTTACGGCCAAGAGTAGACTGGCAATTATCTTTTTGAAAAGCCAAGGAACTACGAAGGAACTTGTATCGTTTATACTGCTCTTGTGTGCATTTATCTTTTATGTTGCGATCTATTTTCGTTTGAAGTCTGTGCCAAAAGCTGCTTTTTAAAGTTGTATTTTTCCCGAAACTTTCTCTCCTCTTCCTCCTCCTCCCCCCCCCCCCCCCCCCCCCCCCCCCATATCATTAGAGATTTGACATACTG
The DNA here is from genome assembly GCA_963514005.1 of Raja brachyura. The sequence continues at coordinate 65,688,936 of OY740790.1, read as the reverse complement.
CACAGTTCTAAGATGAATGCACTTGATGACAAACACATCACAGTCAAGTGCTTTGCCTGTGGCTATTCTTCATATATTTAACTGTTGGGCATTGATAGCCTAGCTTGATATTGTCCTGGAGGCACAAGGGACTGCAGATGCTGGGATCATTGTAGCTTGATACTGTTCTTGTTCCATATTCATGGGTAGACTATTGACCAAGGACCTTAGTGATTTCTACTTCCCACATATTGCTTTCACACATAGAGCTTGCACTTACTATCGCCTTCACGGTGTATGTTCAAAACATCCTGACCTATCAATTTAGGGACTCTCCGTCATAAGTAGCTTACTACTTGGGAAGAAGCATCAGAGTATAATTCAGTTTCTCCCTCAGGATGATGTGGATCTTGCAATAATACCAGTTGTACACATGTTAACAAATGGCTCCAAAAGAAATTCAGGATTAACCTGCAATTGAATTCTTGATTTAGTGGATTTGCATGTGACTTAAAGGCAGTCTTGAGGTAAACATAATTTTCCTCTCAAGGAAATCCATGCTGTTTTCTTTTTTTGCTAAAACAATTCTTAAATAGTAATTCTGTGTTCAAAAGGAGCGCATTAAATAAATTAAGCTAGCAATAACAAGGCAGTCCCAGTTTCAAAATGAACTGCCAAGGTCAGTCATGTGATACAGAAACTATATAAAACTGTGGCACAATAAACATGCCTGCATGAAAAACGGCACACCTCAATCAAGAGGTCAAATGCCTAAAAAGCATTGTCAGTTGTGAAAGAAAGAGTTTCAACGGAATGCAAATAGACTTGCCGATAAATCGCCTGGCCCACAAGGTGACAGTGAAGATGCAAGAAGCAGAAAGCTCCTGTACAGATAATCTAAGGTGATCCTTTAGCTGAAGGAAAAGGGACAAGATTGAAAAGGTGAAAACGAAGGAAGGTAGGGTTTAGGTGTAGAAAAAACATTGCAAATTGAACCCGGGTTGCTGGCATTGTAAGGCAGTAGCTGTAACACAACGCTATCATGCCGCCCTAATATAAAACTTGCTTTTATCTAGCTTGAATCTGTTGATTGGAATTGTTAAAAAGATTGAACGCTGTTCTCATTCAAAAAAAAATAGCCAAGATGTGTTACTAGTTAAATTAAAGGATGTCAAGACAGTGCAAGGAATTCGAGAAACAATTTCAGGCGTACAGACAGTTGTTTTGAGAGAATGAATGGAGTCAGTGCTCCTAAAATGTCCAAAGAGGAAAAGTTTGGACAAAGTGGTATAGGGTGTTAGTAGGGAAGGAAAGCTTTGGGCAAATAAAAATGAGAAGGGGGTGTAATTAAGAAATTTAGCAATGAAATGTTTGAACTGGAGAAGAAGTGACTGTGCTATGCCGTAACAGGTTATTTTACGTACAGGATTTCAGTGGGGATTTGAACGTTACCTTGATAAATATAACTGAAATATGAAGATAAATGCTGAATAGATTCCATATTAATGTAGCAGAAGTAACCAGAGTCATGGGTGAAGAAGTTCAGTAGAATGACAAGGTACAATATACTTCTAAGTGAAAACAGTAACTGTGGAAGGTGCAAGGAATTAATAGCAGGTAACACTTCGGTGGGGTTGCTAGAGTTTCAAGCAGGATTTTTTAGCAGGATATAATAAATTGATAACTGATGGTTGATTTCAGTTTTCATTTGAACATTTTCCATAGAGAAAGTTCTATCAAACAAACCAAAAAGTAAATTTAGATGTTAAAATTACCAACATGCCTCTTTAAACAGATATACCATTTTGGATACTGTTGGGGGAGATGGCTCAACAGGGGAAGGCAGCAGCAACCAAGTTCATGGCACCATGGGTGGCTCTGCGACACGGAAGGGGAGAAAAAAGAGTGGAAGGGCTGTAGTAATAGGGGATTCAATTGTAAGGGGAATAGATAGGTGTTTCTGCGGCCGCAAGCGAGACTCCAAGATGGTATGTTGCCTCCCTGGTGCAAAGGTCAGGGATGTCACTGAACGGCTGCAGAACATTCTGGAGGGGGAGGGTGAACAGCCAGCGGTCGTTGTGCACATTGGCATCAACGATATAGGTAAAAAACGGGATGAGGTCCTACAGGGCGAATTTAGGGAGCTAGGAGATAAACTTAAAAGTAGGACCTCAAAGGTAATAATCTCTGGATTACTACCAGTGCCACGTGCTAGTCAGAGTAGAAATAGGAGGATATTGCAGATGAATACGTGGCTTGAAAAATGGTGCAAGGGGGAGGGATTCAAATTTCTCGGGCATTGGAACCAGTTCTGGGGGAGGTGGGACCAGTACAAACAGGACGGTCTGCACCTGGGCTGGAATGGAACCAATGTCCGTGGGGGAGTGTTTGCTAGTGCTGTCAGGGAGGATTTAAACTAGTGTGGCTGGGGGATGAGAGCATGAGCCGAGTGACAGGGGTGTAAAATGAGGGTAGATGCAATAGGTAGCAAGGTGAAAAGTAAAAGTGGCAGGCAGAAAGATCCAGGACAAAAATCAAAAAGGACCACTTTTCAACATAATTGTATAAGGGATAAGAGTGTTGTAAAAACAAGCCTGAAGGCTTTGTGTCTCAATGCAAGAAGCATTCGTAATAAGGTGGATGAGTTGAATGTGCAGATAGTTATTAATGAATATGATATAGTTGGGATCATGGCCCCAGGGTGACCAAGGCTGGGAGCTGAACGTCCAGGGATATTCAATATTCAGGAGGGATAGACAGAAAGTAAAAGGAGGTAGAGTAGCATTGCTGGTTAGAGAGGAGATTAACGCGATAGAAAGGAAGGACTTTAGCTTGGAGGATCTGGAATCGATATGGGTAGAGCTGCGAAACACTAAGGGGCAGAAAACGGGGCTAGAGTTGCGTACAGGCTACCTACAGCAGTAGTAGAGTTGGGGATGTCATCACACAGGAAATTAGAAATGTGTGCAACAAAGGTAAGGGGTGCTGAGGAAGAGGATTTCTTGGAATGTATGCGGGATAATTTTCTAAACCAACATGTAGAGGAACCAACGAGAGAGCAAGCTATTCTAGATTGGGTATTGAGTAATGAGGAAGGGTTAGTTAGCAGTCTTGTTGTGCGTGGCCCAAAAGTTCAGAAGGTTCTGAACTTAAAGAAAGGTAACTTTGAGGTTATGAGACGTGAATTGGCCAAGATAGACTGGCAAGTGATTCTTAAAGGGTTGACGGTGGATATGCAATGGAAGGCATTTAAAGACTGCATGGATGAACTACAACAATTGTTCATCCCAGTTTGGCAAAATAATAAATCAGGGAAGGTAGTGCATCCGTGTATAACAGAGGAAATCAGGGATAGTATCAAAACAAAAGATGAAGCATACAAATTAGCCAGAAAAAGCAGCTTACCAGAGGACTGGGAGAAATTCAGAGTCCAGCAGAGGAGGACGAAGGGCTTAATTGGGAAAGGGAAAATAGATTATGAAAGAAAACTGGCAGGGAACATAAAAACTGACTGCAAAAGTTTTTATAGATATGTGAAGAGAAAAAGGTTAATTAAAACAAATGAGGGTCCCTTGCAGTCAGAGACTGGTGAATTGATCATGGGGAACCAGTCATTGAAAGTAGGCATGCAGGTGCAGCAGGCAGTGAAGAAAGCGAATGGTATGTTGGCATTCATAGCAAAAGGATTTGAGTACAAGAGCAGGGAGGTTCTACTGCAGTTGTACAGGGTCTTGGTGAGGCCACACCTGGAGTATTGCATACAGTTTTGGTCTCCTAATCTTAGGAAAGACATTCTTGCCATTGAGGGAATACAGAGAAGGTTCACCAGACTGATTCCTGGAAAGTCAGAACTTCCATATGAAGAAAGACTGGATACTCGGCTTGTACTCGCTGGAATTTAGAAGATTGAGGGGGGATCTTATAGAGACTTACAAAATTCTTAAGGGGTTGGACAGGTTAGATGCAGGAAGCTTGTTCCCGATGTTGGGGAAGTCCAGAACAAGGGGTCACAGTTTAAGGATAAGGGGGAAGTCTTTTAGGACCGAGATGAGAAAATCATTTTTCACACAGAGAGTGATGAATCTGTGGAATTCTCTGCCACAGAAGGTAGTTGAGGCCAGTTCATTGGCTATATTTAAGAGGGAGTTATATGTGGCCCTTGTGGCTAAAGGGATCAGGGGTATGGAGAGAAGGCAGGTACAGGATACTGAGTTGGATGATCAGCCATGATCATATTGAATGGCGGTGCAGGCTTGAAGGGCCGAATGGCCTACTCCTGCACCTATAGACATCTCCCTTTCAGAAATCATCAGTGCATTCTCTGCATAATTGTGTATTCACTTACCATTGTAACTGTGAATTTACAGTCAGAGCAGGAGTGGGTAGGCCTCACATCAGTGATATAAAGTATTAAGAGAGGCTTTAACCTACACTAATTCTGGCAGATAATCAAGAAAGCTATTAAAGCACAGATAATGGACGTTCAGCTGGAGGTTAACTGGGCTCCTGTGCTGTATTGGTTTGCCAGCTTCTGTGTCTAGATTTTTATTCTTCTGCATAGAATGAAGTTTAATATTGAAGTTATTTTTTTCCATTCAGTGACCCTTGAATACAGCAGTAATTGAATCTTGGTTGTTTGATGACCTTTTAAAGTGGCTTCTGGTATTTTTTGTACATCTTATATTAAAGTGTAGCATGCTTCAAATTAATTCTTATCTGGAATTATGTTCTCTGCTTTGTGTTATCTACTTTCTTTCCTATGCCAGTCAATGAAAATCAAAACAACTAGATATTAGAAATCTAAAATAAAAATGAAAAATGTTCAGAACACTCAGCAGGTCAGGCAACATCATGTGTTCCACCTGAAATGGTGCCTCTGTTTCTCTTTCTGCAGATGGTGCCAGAACTGCTGTGTGTTTCGAGCGTTTTCTTATTTTATTTTCTTCCTCTGTCACTTGATGTATTTATGACTTACTTGCATAATGCTTTCTTAAAACAAACACTTATTTGGATGTGATAATGGAGAAGGGTTTCCACTATTATACAGTTGTGAACTTGTGATTAGAAAGTTTTGAATGAGTAAAAAGAATAACTGAATAGAAAACTACAGAGTGCTGGTGAGGTAGCTTCTGTGTCGAGAAACAGATGCTTTGGGCTGGTCTCTCTCCCAACACAAAATTACAAAATTACTCTAGGTTGTTTAGTGTATTAGAAAAAATTGGGTGCAACTTCCTATTTTGAGTAGATTGTGAGTCAATTCTCTGGAAAGTTATCAGTTCATTCAGAACCACATAAGAGTTTTAAGACAGCCAACTACTATGTTTGTGTTTGTATATCTGTAAATGACTAAAATCCTAACAATATCCTGTCCACTGATACTATAAAATTCACTTGGCAACACTTTAAAGTCCAAAAATTCAAATAGTTTAGATATGAACAAAGCAATGTTGGTTGAAGTGCATTGTAACTCCTTTATCATGTGCATTTGAGCTGTAAAGTGGTTTTGAGCATACAAGGAATTTGATTCACACTGGACAAACAACCATCATCCATTGATTCCATATTGAGTAATTACAGCAATGTGTAGGTCTTGCTGAAAATCTCTGGATTGCACCAGAAGGGTTCTGCAGAGATGTTTAGCCACTTTACAGTCAGCTTATTCAAAATATTTGTTTACCTTTTTCCTGGGCTTTTAAATTTGTTCCTTGTTCTAGCTCAAAACAAGTCGGCTTGTTTGTTTGGCATTTTTGCAATGCTTGAAACCTCGGCTAGTATTCCCACTTCTTGGCACTTCCAGCACCTACAGTTTTACCAAGGAGGCAGTGATAGTAAAGGTATAATGATTGAACCTCTTCCTGGAGTCAAATCTGAATATGTTGCAATTGTTGAGTTCAGGTTGGTGTGGGGGTGGGATGGAATTGAGAGATTTAGCAACTCTCAGTTTTACGTTTGGCTTGCAGCCAATCATGTGAAATCGGCAACACTGGTGCAGGAGGAAAACCTTTTGCGTAATTCATTTTGCTTCGCAGATTGAGCCAGCCCACCCTAATTGCTCTTGAGAAGGAGTTGGTGAGCTGCTGCCTTGAACCGCTGCAGTCTTAAGATGCGGGTATATCCACGATGCTGTAAGGTTCCAGGATTTTGACCCAGTGACGGTGAAGGGACTGTGATCTATTTCTAAGTCGGGATAGTATGTGGCTTGAAGGGTGACTTCCAGGTGGTGGTGTTCCTACACTTTTGCTGACTTGTCCTTCCAGCTGGTAGAGGTTGTGCCTTTGGAAGGTGGGCTGGTGCCTAGATCATTCTGTTACCACGAGATCTTTGTGCACTTTGTCATCTCCACATTGCACTATGATAATTCACCCCAGCTAGTTTGTGGATGATCAACCATGGGTACGGATTGTGGATGATCAGCCTTGATCACCGTGAATGGCGGTGCTGGCTCTCAGGGCCGAATGGCCTACTCCTGCACCTATTGTCTATAATTTGATTTATCCGTGCATCTGCTTGACCTCGGGTATGCCTCTTTTTCTCTTTCGTCTCTCTTTTTGGTAGCTGCGTTTGTTCCATAAAACTCCAATCAAAACAACCTTTAAACCCGTCTTTAAAATCCGTGTCTTTGATCAAACTTTTAATCGCATCTTTTTGATCAAGTCCATAATTTTGGAATATTACAGGATCTGTATGTGCAAGTATTAACTTGGAAAGAAATAATACGTTTTTATTTGAATTTAGTTATTTGCTTGTTTGTGTGCTAATTAAGTCAGATGATACTCTTCTTGCCCATTGATGAATTTTGCCACATATTAAATAGTGTTATTAGTGGACATGTGAGGTGCTCTATCTATTTTTTTTTCTTTGGGGACAGATATATACAGTGCCCTCCATAATGTTTGGGACAAAGACCTATCATATATTTATTTGCCTCTGTACTCCACAATTTCAGATTTGTAATAGAAAAAAATCATATGTGGTTAAAGTGCACATTGTCAGATTTTATTAAAGGGTATTTTTATTTTGGTTTCATCATGTAGAAATTAAAGCAGTGTTTATACCTAGTCCCCCCATTTCAGGGCATCATAATGTTTGGGCCACATGGTTTCACAAGTGTTTGTAATTGCTCAGGTGTGTTTAAATGCCTCCTTAATGCAGATATAAGAGCTCTCGGCACCTAATCTTTCCTCCAGTCTTTCCATCACATTTGGAAACCTTTATTGATGTTTATCAATATGAGGACCAAAGTTTGCCAATGAAAGTTAAAGAAGCCATTATGAGACTGAGAAACAAGAATAAAACATCAGCTAAACCTTAGGCTTACCAAAATCAACTGTTTGGAACATCATTAAGAGGAAAGAGAGCACTGGTGAGGTTACTAATCGCAAAGGGTCTGGCAAGCCAAGGAAGACCTCCACAGCTGATGACAGAAGAATTCCCTCTATTAGAAAGAAAAATCCCCAAACACCTGTCCGACAGATCAGAAACACTCTTCAGGAGTCAGGTGTGGATTTGTCAATGACCACTGTCCGCAGAATACTTCATGAACAGAAATACAGAGGCTATACTGCAAGATGCAAATCGCCGGTTAGCCGCAAAAATAGGATGACCGGGTTACAGTTTGCCAAGAAGTACTTAAAAGAGCAACCACAGTTCTGGAAAAAGGTCTTGTGGACAGATGAGATTAAGATTAACTTGTATCAGAGTGATGGCAACAGCAAAGTATGGAGGAGAGAAGGAACTGCCCAAGATCCAAAGCATACCTCATCACCTGTGAAACACAGTGGTGGGGGTGTTATGGCCTGGGCATGTATGATTGCTGAAGGTACTGGCACACTTAGCTTCATTGATGATACAACTGCTGATGGTAGTAGCATAATTAATTCTGAAGTGTACAGACAAATTCTATCTGCTCGTTCAAACAAATGCCTCAAAACTACTTGGCTGTCGGTTCATTCTACAGCAAGACAATGATCTCAAACATACTGCTAAAGCAACAAAGGGGTTTTCAAAGCTAAAAAATTATTAGTTCTTGAGTGGCCAAGTCAATCACCCAATCTGAACCCAATTGAGCATGCCTTTTATATGCTGAAGAGAAAACTGAAGGGGATTAGCCCCCAAAACAAGCATAAGCTGAAGATGGCTGCAATACAGGCCTGGCAGAGCATCACCAGAGAAGACACCCAGCAACTGGTGATGTCCATGAATCGCAGACTTCATGCAGTCATTGCATGCAAAGGATATGCAACAAAATACTAAACATGACTACTTTCATTGACATGACATTGCTGTGCCCCAAACATTATGGTGCCCTGAAATGAGGGGACTATGTATAAACACTGCTGTATTTTATACATGGTGAATCCAAAATGTATAAATATGGCCTTTATTAAAATCTGACAATGTACACTTTAACCACATGTGATTTTTTTTTCTCTGTTACATATCTCAAATTGTGGAGTACAGAGGCAAATAAATAAATGACGGGTCTTTGGCCCAAACATTATGGAGGGCACTGTAATTTACACTAATTGGTAAATAGTTCTTCAGTAAGCTTTTACCTTATTTAGCTCATGCAGCCTGGTAAGATAACATGTACCTTATTCCACTTATTTTCATGTTACACTTTGTCTGATGCAGTTAATCCTAATTGTACAGACTTCCCGTGTCACTTTGGCTGCTGCATGTTAGAGTGGGATGGCCATGTCACCAGTCATGGTGAAGAGAGTCAAGTCAAGAGTACTTTATTGTCATATGTCCCAGAAAGAACAATGACATTCTTACTTGGAACAGCACAATGGAATATGGAAACATAGTACACTGTAAACAAAATCATAAATGAGAGGGGGGGAAAAAGGTTCAGTGTGTGTGTATATATGCACATACTCACAAATACACATATACGTACACACAAACACAAACAATAATAGTGCAATAATAACAATAATAGCCTATGTAGTTCTGAGCTTATTTGAGGTTGTAGTGTTTAATGGCTGTAGGGAAGAAGCTGTTCCTGAACGTTATAGTTTTCAGGCTCCTGTATCTTTTTCCCAATGGCAAGGGTGGTGTGGGTCTCTGATGATGCTGACTGGCTTTTTGAGGCAGTGATTCTCGTCAATCGCTTTGATGGTGGGGAGGTCAGAGCCGGTGATGGACCGGGCAGTGGTCACATCATTTTGCAGTCTTCCTCACTCCTGGACGTTCAAGTTGCCGATCCAGGCCATGATGCAACCAGTCAATATGCTCTCTGCTGTGCACCTGTAGAGGTTTAAGAGAATCCTCTCTGACATACCAAATCTCTGTAATCTTCTCAGGAAGTAGAGGCGTTGATGTGCATCAGTGTGCTGGGTCCAGGAAAGACCTTCGGAAATATGCACGACCAGGAATTTGAAGTTTTTGGCTCTCTCCACCATTGTCCCGTTGATATAAACAGGATTGTGGGTCCTCATCCTTCTTCTTCCAAAGTCCTCAATCAGTTCACTGGTCCTACTAATATTGAGAGCCAGGTTGTTGTGCTGACATCATTTGGTCAAATAATGCAGCTGTTGCAACAATTTTGCTGTTGGCAATGCTTTAGTGAGTTTGAAAAGGCCCATGGCCTTTAGTGGAGTAAATCTAGTGGCATTACTCCCTACATTTCTGTTGGAATTGTCATGCAGTGAAGATCATGTCAGCTGTCCCTCTAAATGGATTGATTCCACAGTGTGAATTGCAGAGCAGCTGCTCCGTTGCTGGGAAGAGGCTGTTCAGGGCAATCCTGGTACTGACTGTCCCTTCAGCATGCAACAGGTCCCTCTGTAGTTACTGCATTTGAATGGAAGGCTACATTAAAGTCATAGAGTTATATCGGCCCACCTTGACCATGCTGACCAAGGCCATCCAAATCCTTCCTATCCATACATCCGTCTTTTAAAAGTAATGAATGAATAAATGAATGAATTAATGCTTTATTGTCACATGTGACAAGTCACAGTGAAATTCTTTGCTTGCATACCCAAGGTATGTAAATAGTCGCTCATAAAGGGCACTTACAAAGTCCTACTTCTATCCGTTTGTATAGCTTCCTCTGCTCGTTCAAGATGTGGACTATCCTCTGAGGGGAAAAAAGTTGCCCCTGAGATCCCTCTTAAATCTTCCTCCTCTCACCTCTTTCTCCTGTAGTTTTGGAGTCCTCTACATTCCAAAAAAACTGTGAACATTCACTTTATTCATGCCCCTCAAAATCTTGTGCACCTCAGTAAGGTCACCCCTGAGCCTCCTAGGCCCCAAAGAGAAAAGTCCCAGCCTATCCAATTATTCCCTATAACTTAAACCCACAAGCCCAGGGTAACAATCTGGTATATCTTTTCCAACGTAATGACAACCTTTCTCTAGCTGGGTGACCAGAACTGCACACCTTATTCCAACAACTTGTACAACTGCATCATGATGTCCCAACGTTTGTACTCAATGCCCTTCTCAATGGAAGGCAAGCGTACAAATGCCTTCTTCACCCACACTGTCCCGCTGACTCGCCACTTTCAAGAATCCATGCTCCTGTACTCCCAGATCTCTGTTCTGCAACACTCTCCAGGACTCGGTCATCTACTGTGCAAGTCTTGCCCTAGTTCGATGTACCAAAGTGCAAGAACTTACACGCATCAGAGTTCAATTTCATTTGCCATTCCTTGTCCACCTTCCCAATTGATCTAGATCCAGCCATAGTGTAAATATTCTTTCAAATTATTTACATTACCATCAATACTGCATTATAATCCAAAGAGTTACTGTAGATTTTCTTCATCCAAATAGTTACAGTAAAAGCTTGAAATTAAGGCATCACTGTGGTTTCCTGAAATATACTGAAATACACCCTCTTCACAGTTGTCGGCCATGGTCTTGTTCTTCACTGCCATGTTTTAGAACTTCAGCAAGGCAAGTGTCTGCCCCATAAGGTTTTTAAATTGGCATGGGGTTGCTTTGAATTGGAAAGACCAGCTGGGTTACACTGAAGATAGACCCAATATGCTGGAGTAACTGAGCGGGACAGGCAGCATCTCTGGATAGAAGGAATGGGTGACGTTTCAGGTCTGAAGAAGGGTCTCGACCCGAAACATCACCCATTCTTTCAATCCAGAAATGCTGCCTGTGCCACTGAGTTACAACAGCATTTTGGGTCTATCAGTGGTTGCTTAACTTCTTTTCGGGTTTGCTGGCAGGCTTAGGGTTGCCAACTGTCCCGTATTAGCGGGGACATCCCATTTTTTGGGCTAAATTAGTTTGTCCCGTACGAGACTACCATTGTCCTGTATTTGACTGCTACTACTCGGGTCGAGGGGACTGCAGGGTCGGAGCGCCGCGTCCGGCCCCGCCTCACCCATCCCGAGGTAGTTCAGCCCATGGAGTGCAGCAGTAGCAGCGCCTCGCCCGTGACCCCGACGGTCGGCAGCCCGGCCAGCTGTCCGACCTTCGAACCTTCGCTTACCGCCGACACCACCACCCCTCCTTCTCATGGCCGATCATCGGTTCATGAGTTGGAGACAAAGCTCCTCAGCTGGCCCGCCGGCTGGGCTTTGTGTGCAGTCCAGCACCCAGGCCAACTCATCATTCACCCAGCTGCGGCCGAGTCGGTCAACGAATTGCCGTTGGGAATTTGTCCCGTATTTTGACCTCTTGCCCTTTATTTGGGAGTGCGAAAGTGAGAATGCAATCAAGAGTATTCCTGTCAAGGACGTTTTGCAGTTGAGGAGATTCTTTTGCATGCTGACTTGTCTCTTTCCTGTGCCTCTGAATTTTGTTCGCAGTAGGAAAATGCATTGGGCCTTGCAGAACCAATTCATATGGTGGGTGCTAGTGAGTTACTGGATCTCCTGCAACCTTTCTGCCCACTATTTGCTATTTAGATTGTCATTTTTGTTGTTGTACATCGGCTTTAGATGTCTGTAGGGCTGTTTCTTTTCCTTGGGTCTAGTTGGTGATCAATCCCGGCGTATCTTGTGTTAGCAATTAATTATCACCTGGATCTTCTGGTCATTCTTGACAAATCAATCTTTGTTATTTTGGAAATTAAACCAAGTGCCTCTCCCCGTGTGTTACTTATGGAATATAATCTAAATATGTAGTTCCGGGTAGTGCAGATGTCGTAGACATTGCGGCTCCTGTTAGCTTAAGTCAATAGCACCTCACAGGCAGTTGATCAGAACATTTACTTTTGCTCTTGGTATTTTTGTTTGTGTTTTGGTGACAGTTGATGAAGATAACAAGGCAGATCAGTGATCAGTCCCATAGACATTAAGCCTTATGTTGTCTTTGGCCACCTTTGCTGTCTGTCGCTGCTCCAGTGCCTGGATCACGTGTTGCCATGAGATCTTATGTTTGTCTGTTTAATGGAACATGGTGTTACTTAAAACGAAGATAGACACAAAAAGTTGGAATAACTGGTCAGTTGCTGGAGAAAAGGAATACAAAAGGAAAACGAGATTGTGCTGTAAGCATTTTGTCAGGAGTTGGCTTCCCCTATTCTTTCCTTGCAGTTTATGCATTGCCAGAGGGTTGCATTCTTTCCCACCCAGGCATTGTTTCTGTGTGGAATGCGTACCAAGATTCTTTCCACGCTTGGAGTAGAATTCCATCTTGAATTCATCTATAGTTTCTGCGGTTTGAGCATGTGCACTGGTGACCTTAATGTGTTAGTTTCATATTTAGAGTGAGCTTCAGGTCATGAGGCAGTCACTTATTCCATAGGAGAAGTTGCAAACTTATCTTTGACGTCAATTTCCATTCCGTGAAGACCGCGTTCTTTTCTCATTTGCCCATCCAGATGAAGGCCTACCCACAAGCTTGTTCTTCAAACTTGTCATCCGTTACCTCCTTGCTTTATTTGGGATGGTGATGTCCATATCAAAGCACCTGAACTCCTCGGATGTGTTGTTGGAGCAACCTTCAGCGTTGTTATTATTCCAAGTCCCAAACTTTATATTGAAATGTGGATGTTGCCTGTGTGCAGTCTGAAGAAGGGTCTCCACCCTAAACATCACCCATTCCTTCTCTCCATAGATGCTACCTCACCCGCCGCCCAGACCATCTCACACACACCAACCACCCTTACATTGACTCAATTTATACCCCTGTGCTGCATGATCAAGGACGTTTCTCATATCCTAGCTACTCCCTCTTCTCCCCTCTCCCCTCTCCCATCAGGCAAATGGTATAGAAGTTGTGAAAATGCACACCTCGAGATTCAGGGACAGTTTTTTTCTCAGCTGTTATCAGGCAACTGAATCATCCTACCACATCCAGAGAGCAGTCCTGAACTACTATCTACCTCATTGGTGACCCTTGGACTATCCTTGAACGTTGAATTTTCTCAATGCTGTCTCCTCCCCTTCTCACCTCTCCCTCAGCCCTCGATCCCTGGCATTCCCTCTCTCTCTATCTCTCCCCCACCCAAGTCACACTAGCTTCTCATTTTCACCCTACAAACGGCTTACAATGGCCTGTTTCCTTTAACATCGATACTTTTTTGCATGTCTTTCATTCATTGTTCTTTATCTCTCCACATCACCGTCTATATCTCTCGTTTCCCTGATCCCTAACCAGTCTGAAGAAGGGTCTCGACCCGAAACGTCACTCATCTCCTTCGCTCCTTAGATGCTGCTGCACCCGCTGAGTTTCTCCAGCCTTTTGTGTACCCTTGTTCAGACTTTGCTGGCTGTACCTTGCACTAAACATTATTCCCTTATCATGTGTCTATACACTGTAAATGGCTCGATTGAAATCATGTATTGTCTTTCCGCTGATTGGATAGCACGCAACAAAGGATTTTCACTGCACCTCGGTACAAGTGACAATAAACTAAACGATTAGATTTGAAGAAAATTCTGCTGGGTCCTGAAGGAGTGCATAATAGAGTAGGATCTGCTGTCAACAATCTAGAAGATATACAGCTTGTCTGTATTACTTCCGTACAACCCGGCCCTTTGTTAGTGACTCAAGAAAATGATATAAGTTGTGGCTGTACTGTTGAAACCCAGGCAGTGGATTGGGATTGAAATGGGCATGGATAAAGGTGGTTCATTGCGAGGCTTCAATAAGTGGGTGTTACACAATAGACAATAGGTGCAGGAGTAGGCCACTCGGCCCTTCGAGCCAGCACTGCCCTTCACTTTGTACATGGCTGATCATTCACAATCAGTACCCTGTTCCTGCCTTCTCTCCATATCCCCTGACTCCGCTATCTTTAAGAGCTTTATCTACACAGCTAACTATGATCTGCACCTGACATTTTAACCGTGCCTGTCATTGACAATTTCATTGTAATTTATGAATCGCGATAAATGTAATTACTAAATTCGCCATGATTCAAGTTGGTTAAATTCAGGTAATGCTGTGCAACTATTTTCAGAACGGGCAGAGATATGGAATTGAATCCCATACCTTCAAAGCATCAATATTTTTTTATAAATGTATTCTCAGGCACTCCCTCACCGTGAAGGTTTAATTCCTACCTTTGCCTAATGGGTTATGTTAAGTAATGTAATCTGAGTAGTTCTCAGATTTGTTGCTTGGTGTTATTTGATCTCTCTGTGGGTCATGTACCTTGGCATTTTTGACAGAGGAGTAAACAATACCAATTGACTCCCAAGCATTTGTTTGCACATAAACATAAAGGGCTCCGAAAAGGCTGTTGCATCCATGAAGTTGGTTATCCCTTTCAGGAGAGAATGATTCAATGTGAATTTTGCAAGTAGCAATTACACTGAGGGAGATGGTGATTCTCATTTTAAAACTCTTTTTGTTGGTTGCATTGGGGTAGATACAGGAAACTGCAGGTGCTGTTTCGCAAACAATGACACACAATGCTGGAGTAACTCAGCGGGTCAGGCAGCGGCACTGGAGAACATGGATAGGTGATGTTATGGGTTGACACCCTTCTTCAGTCTGACTTGGACACCAAAAGAGAAACCTAAATTATGAATTTAGAATTGTTTCCAGAATATCCAGTGATTTTATAGAGATGTATAAAACTCACGAGGAGAATAGATATGGTGAATGCAGTCTTTTGCCCAGGGTTGGGGAATCAAGAACCAGAGGACATAGGTTTAAGATGAGAGAAGCAAGATTTAATAGAAACCTGAGGGGAATCTTTTTCATTCAGAGGGTGGTGGGTATATAGAACAAGCTGCCAGAGTGTTGAGGTAGTTGAGGCAGGTACTATAATAGTTTTTGAAAGACGCTTGGTGAGTTACATGGATAGGTAAGGTTTAGAGGCACATGGCAACCTACGGCCCCCGGGCCGAATCCGGCCCGTAACCCTAAATCATCCGGCCCGCAGTAATTTTTTTTTTTCCTCAAATCATCCGGCCCGCAGACTTCCGTACCTGGAATGTTTAAGGAAGAACTGCAGATGCTGGAAAAATCGAAGGTATAAATAAAATGCTGGAATGAGTTTCTCCAGCATTTTTGTTTCTACCTCCGGTACCTTGAAGGTGATTTGGCTGTACCGCATCCTGCGCAAATCCGCTGGCACGGCCACGCACCTTCTGTGTCTGGGCTTCACTGTGGGGATCGGGGTTGTCAGTGTGAGTATGATATTTGAGCTCAGTGCTCCGGGTGGCGTCCTCGAAGGGCGGGATCTATGTGAACACGTGATTTGATGCCTGCCATTCGGGGCGGGATCCATGTGTACACGCAAAGGATGTGGCCCGCCATCCGCTCACAGACATATGTCCTGGCCCCTTGGCAGAAAAGGTTGCCAATCCCTGCTCTATGGCTTCATCTTTCTTTCTGAATTTGGTGGTGAGGGATTTTGTAGGCAATGTGAAGATTTCATGATTTTCTTATTCTATGTTAGTGTTGGGTGACAGGCTAGTGTTGGGAGAGGGGGGGGGGTTACTGTTGGGAGGGGGGGGGTTACTGTCGGGAAAGGGGTTAGTGTTGGGAGAGGGCCATTGTCATTGCTGGCAGAAATACTGTGTAGCCTTTTTCACTGGTGTTTTCAGAGTCAAATAATTGTATTTTTTCACTCCCTTAGAAACCATGGAACTTGTTTCCTTTCTAATGTTTTTTTGGCAAATTAACTTTAGTGGCGCAGGCGAAATGTGTGGGAAGGAACTGCAGATGCTGTTTTAAACCAAAGATAGAAATAAAATGCTGGAGTAACGCACGCAGCATCCCTGGAGAGAAGGAATGGGTGAAACCCTTTTTCAGACTGAAGATGGGTCTCGACCCGAAACGCCACCCATTCCTTCTCTCCAGAGATGCTGCCTGTCCCGCTGAGTTACTGCAGTATTTTGAGTCTGTTTAACTTTAGTGGCATTTTTCAAGACAGTCATTTATGTTTTAGTTCCCCATGTTTATACTGCTGTAATTAGCTTCCTTATGCCACAAATAGAAACACACGCCTATATTGCTATGAATCTACAGTTTTGAGATAAGCAAATTTTTTATTTGTGAACATTCAGAGCTAATGCTGTGGCCTTTTCCCCTTGCAATCCATACTGCCACAACATACGTTTTTAGAAGAAGTCTTTGTTTTTTAGCAAGCCTGCATTATTTGATTTGCATTTTTTTTTCCCTGTTAAGGTTATCTTCCTGTTGCCATGTACAGAATTGTCGGCCTCAATGCAATTTTTGGATGCTTGTGAATAGCTAGCAAGACAGATGTCATTCTGGTTGATTTCTGTCACATTAAAGTTAGACAAATTGATGACGAAAGCAAAAAATTGTTTTGTGATATTTCCCGGAAATGTAATATAAACTACATCAGATGGGTGTGGAAAGATTGCTAAATGAATAAGAGACATTGATAAACTGACATCGTTATCAGATCTTTGCTGATGTTTACATTTGAGTATTCATGTGTTACTTCCCAGTTGTTTCTTCCTTTATTATGTGTATATGTAATGTTAATGGACATTTACTTTAAAGTGCCCGTCCCACTTATGCGATTTTTTTCGGCGACTTCCGGAACCAGTCAGTCACGGCACGTTGCCGAAAATTTTCAACGTGTTGAAAATCCAGCGGCAACCAGAAAAATGTACGACTCTTTGGGCGACTACTCACGACCACACAGGCTTCACCCCACGACATGATCGCATAAGTGTGACAGGCCCTTCAGTCTCTTCTATAATGGTGCGAGCGGGTGCCAGTGGTAGGTTGGCATGTAAAGTGTAGATCTTGCTGACATTTTAATGTATCTAACAGGTTTTTGTTAGTTGCTGAGCAGGACCTGTGTTTGGGAGCCCCACCACTGACGGGACGTTGTTGAGCCTTTACTCACAATGCCTGTTCTGACGCGCTTGATTTGAGCGTGTTCAGCTTTCATGCATTTTCATTGTAAAGAAAAGCACCTATCCCAGTGCAGAATCATAACATTTCACAGGTTTGGAACAAGAGACCTACCTGCATTTGGCACTATTGAGGTGAAGATCCAGTACATGGAACGTAAGACCAGAAGACCATTCAGCCTTTTGAGCTTCTGCCATTCAATGTAGTTATAGGTTCGTAACTGTATCCATCTGCCTCTGTTTCTTATCCTTGTCTCAGATTGTGCCATTAATTGAGCCGGCATCATTTGTTTTGTGGGAGAAGGTTCTACGCATCTATCATCCTTTAATAATTCATTATTCAGTTCTAAGGTTTTGTCGAGCTAGTGCTAGCCTCAAATAAACGTGAAAGATCCCATGACACGACTCAAAAGGAGTGCAGGAAATTGACTTCAACTTCGAAGGCAATATTTATCTTTCGATCAACATCATTAAATCAAGTCATTATCGTGGTATTATTTATGTGAACTTGCATTGTGTAAACTGGCTGCCATATTTTTTATATTAGCATGATAGTCTTCTCTGAGAAGCATTTTATGGGTTGTAATCATCTTTGGATAAACTGAAAAGCGTTTCCAAGGTGGTGTATAAATGAAATCTTTTTTGTGTGAGTTGCACAAATGCACTTAAAAATGCCTTTGAAGAAATGAGATGTGCTGTGAATAATATTTGATATGATACTCCATCAGGTTATAGTGGAAGATAAAAACTAGTGATGTGAGAAATAACAATGATGTGAATGTTTGATTCGCTGTCTGATAGGAAATGGAGAGGAGGCATGAATGGATCCTTCTCTGGTTGGCAAGATGTAACCTGTGGTGTGATACAGGGGTTGGCATTGTGGCCTCAACTTCTTACCATGCTTTGTGAAAAACGGATGAAGAAACTAAAGGCGTTATTGCTAAATTTGTTTATAGGCAGGAAGTTAAGATGTGAAGTGGAGATGAAGGATAGATTAAGTCAATGGGCAAAGATCTGGCAGATGGAGTATAATGTGAGAAAATATGATTGTCCTTTTTAGTAGGAAACCAAAATGAAAGTTTATTAACAACATTATCAGAGTTTGCAGAATGCCGAGATGCAGAAAGATTTGGGTGTCCTCATGCACGACTAGTATGCAGATACTGCAAATAATTGGGACAGCTAACAATGTTGGCGTTTATATATAAGTGAGGGGTCTGGACTGGGTGAACCTGGAGAGAATGCTTGCTCTTATGGATGAATTCAGAACTAAAGATCCATGCTTTAAAATAAAACGTGAGCCGTTAAAGCCAGAGATTGATTGTTAAGTTACACCAACAAGGACAACCTAAAGTTTGTGATTAGTTTGAATAAACGTCATGTTTCCCATCAAATTTCACACCTGCTTTTCCTGGCAGTTTCTGGCTGATTTTGGTTCTCGTAAATTCCATGAACTGGAAGGACATAATTGAAAAGTAATGGCAAAATATTTTAGTTGCTCAGTCATTCTCCAGTCAGTCTATTGGGACGAATATGTCTATGCCACAGTCTATGCATTGCATCCTTAACAATTCTACAGTTCTGAGGTAACCATTAAGCCCAATATTGGATCTGCAGAACCTGCCACAAATGGCACAGGTGCAGCTTGAATGGGTGGGTGAATTATTTGGATCATGGTACGGTTCTTCCACTGATTTTGCTTGGCCACCACATGCCTTCTTGGATGTTTCTCCAGTTCGAGCTGTTCAGTCTGAGAGGAAGTAGGTATGTTTTGTTTTAATGAGAATTTAAGGGGACACTTGAAGTGTTTTCTCAGTCCTACCGAAAAATTCTTGCCACGATGGCGTTCGGAGAAGTGTCGCTGTTTAAGGAACCTGGTGATCAGAGAGGAGACTGTCACTACCTCATCTACTGCAAGTTGTTTTGGAGGATTTTGCAGAGATAGCATTGATTTCATTGTACCGTTGACCTTGTGTTAACCTACATATGACAAAATAAAACTGAACTGATAGTACTGCATATTTCTTTGAGGTCTCCACTGCAAGTTGCCATGTCTTGGCATACAGATGCAGTGGGATTACTGCTTTAGCTTGCAGTTGGGTTTGAGATTGTGGTCCTACATTGGTTAAAAGCTGAGCTGCTGCATAGAAAGCAGTGGTGGATTTTGTTATCGGGTCTATCTTTGTTTTGAGGTCGTTCTTGAGAAATGAGAAGTTGCTCTTTGTTGTGAAATAATAATTTGGAAAGAATTGTCACATAAAAAGCAATTTAGCAATGCGTAAAGAATAATTAAAAATGTTATATTTTTGAATATTTCTGCTGGGATATTTTTAATTATGAATTCAATGGTCACTTGCATTTATCATGAAATGTGCAAATTGAATTAAAATAGTCTGTACATTAATATGACATTGTTTAACTTCATGTGCACTTGATTTGCATCAAAGTCACAGAATGAAGGATGGAGCAATGCAGCTGAGGGTTAAAATCTGAAAACCAGGATGAATGATAGTGCATCTATCTATCTCTATATTACTAAAACTCATTTTGTTTGTTTGTTTGTATATTTGTTTGTACCTATATTTGTTCCCGAACCTCTGCAAAAATGGTACACGATACGGCTACCATCTTAGGCCCACCTTACTCACCATTTTCCTGGGATGTGCAGTAGCAATTTTTGTTCAGATTGATGTTATATTGTACAAGTTATTGATATTTAAAGCGTAAAAAATAAAACAGCGCTGCCACATGCGATCTTTACTTGACTGGCATCACAAAGGGCACCCAAGGGGTCCTCAGCTGCGCATGCGCAGTTGGGGCCTTTGCCGATTTTCACACTGCCATTTTTTTTCTCTTTCACCTGTACTTGCCTGGCCTCAAAACGGGGACACAACGTCCATTTCACAAATGCCTCAATGGGTCCTCTCTTCACTTTATTAACTTTAACTTAATTTCTGCCGTCAATGGCACAACTTTGAACGCTGCAGCCGCGCATTCGCAGTTTGGTGGAATATTGCGTTGGGGGAACAGGATTTCCTTGTGACGGAGACCCAATGGGTCCACTGGCCGACTAGTATTAAAAAAAATTGGAGCATAAAATGACATCTTATGTTTAATTGGTAGTTTATGCTGAGTGCAATATCATTCTAGTAATTATCATATTTTAGCAGCTTCATTTTGGCCTTTTTAATTGTTTGGTTGACGCCTCCCAAACCATCTTAGCAAGTTTAATTGGTGTGTGATTCAGACCAGGTAGCACTGACGTTCAATCCCTTACTTGTTCTGAAGATAGACATAAAAAGCTGTAGTAACTCAGCGGGTCAGACAGCATCCTCGCTATTTGTGCCTATTTTCTGTTCAAACCAGCATCTGCAGTTCCTTCCGACACCCTCACTTGTACTGTTTGCTGACACCACCCTTCATTCTGTGACTTTGATGCATATCAAGTGGCCATGAATTTCTCGATGGCGGAGTTGACGTGATGGGCCGGATGGCCTAATTCTGCTCCTCTTACCTTATGAAGTTAAACTATGTTTCACTTTCATATTGAAGGTGATCCTTTCTTTGCCCTTAATCATACAGTTTGCACTTAGGAGCTGCATTCTTCCCCCACTCAGTTTGCATTTGAACCTCTGTGTGTACTGATTGAATATTAAGTCAGATTAAAGTACCGCAGTTGGTGTACTGCTCAGACTGCTGTCACCAAATCAATTGTTCATGCCCTTCATGTCCTATTGAAGTCCTCTAGAGATGCTGCCTGACCTACTGAGCTTCTTCCACATTTTGTGTATTTTTTTGTAAACCATAATGTGCAATTCCTTGTGTATAGAAACATGGAAAATAGGTGCAGGAGTAGGCCATTCGGCCCTTCGAGCCTGCACCGCCATTCAATATGATCATGGCTGATCATCCAACTCAGTATCCTGTACCTGCCTTCTCTCCATACCCCCTGATCCCTTTAGCCACAAGGGCCACATTTAACTCCCTCTTAAATATAGCCAATGAACTGGCCTCAACTTCCTTCTGTGGCAGAGAATTCCAGAGACTCACAACTCTCTGTGTGAAAAATGTTTTTCTCATCTCGGTCCTAAAGGAATTCCCCCTTATCCTTAGACTGTGACCCCTTGTTCTGGACCTCCCCAACATCGGAAACAATCTTCCTGCATCTAGCCTACCCAACCCCTTAAGAATTTGGTAAGTTTCTATAAGATCCCCCCCTCAGTCTTCTAAATTCTAGCGAGTACAAGCCAAGTCTATCCAGTCTTTCCAAATATGAAAGTCCTGACATCCCAGATATCAGTCTGGTGAACCTTCTCTGTACCCCCTCTATGGCAAGCATGTCTTTTCTCAGATTTGGAGGCCAAAACTGTACGCAATACTCCAGGTGTGGTCTCACCAAAACCCTGTACAAGTGCAGAAGAACCTCCCTTTTCCTATACTCAAATCCTTTCGCTATGAATGCTAACATACCATTTGCTTTCTTCACTGCCTGCTGCACCTACTTTCAATGATTGGTGTACCATGACACCCAGGTCTCGTTGCATCTCCCCTTTTCCTAATTTGCCACCATTCAGATAATAGTCTACCTTCCTGTTTTTGCCACCAAAGTGGATAATCTCACATTTATCCACATTATACAGCATCTGCCATGCATTTGCCCACTCACCCAGCCTATCCATGTCACCTTGCAGCCTCCTAGCATTCTCCTCACACCTAACACTACCCCCCAGCTTAGTGTCATCCGCAAACCTGGAGATGTTGCATTCAATTCCGTCGTCCAAATCATTAATATATATTGTAAATAGCTGTTGTCCCAGCACTGAACCTTGCAGTACCCCACTGGTCACTGCTTGCCATTCTGAAAAGGACCCGTTTACTCCTACCCTTTGCTTCCTGTCTGCCAGCCAGTTCTCTATCCACATCAATACTGAACCCCCAATACTGTGTGCTTTAAGTTTGTATACTAATCTCTTATGTGGGACCTTGTTGAACGCCTTCTGAAAGTCTAGATATAACACATCCACTGGTTCTCCATTATCCACTCTGCTAGTTACATCCTCGAAAAATTCTATAAGATTCGTCAGACATGATTTACCTTTCGTAAATCCCCATGCTGACTTTGTCTAATGATTTCACCACTTTACAAATGTACTGCTATCCCATCTTTAATAACTTACTCTAGCAGTTTCCCCACTACCGATGTTAGACTAACTGGTCTGTAATTCCACATTTTCTCTCTCCCTCCTTTTTTAAAAAGTGGGGTTACATTAGCTACCCTCCAATCCTCAGGAACTACTCCAGTATCTAAGGAGTTTTGAAAAATTATCACTAATGCATCCACTATTTCTGTGGCTACTTCCTTGAATACTCTGGGATGCAGACTATCTGGCCCTGGGGATTTATCAGCCTTTAATCCATTCAATTTACCCAACGCCACTTCCCGGCTAACCTGGATTTCACTCAGTTCCTCCACCTTATTTGACCCCCGGTCCCCTGCTATTTCCTGCAGATTATTTATGTCTTCCTTAGTGAAGACAGAACCAAATTAGTTATTCAATTGGCCTGCCATGTCCTTGTTCCCCATGATCAATTCACCTGTTTCTGACTGCAAGGGACCTACATTTGTTTTAACTAATCTCTTTCTCTTCACATATCTATAAAAACTTTTGCAGTCAGTTTTTATGTTCCCTGCCAGTTTTCTTTCATAATCTATTTTCCCTTTCCTAATTAAACCCTTTGTCCTCCTCTGCTGGACTCTGAATTTCTCCCAGTCCTCTGGTAGGCTGCTTTTTCTGGCTAATTTGTATGCTTCATCTTTTGTTTTTATACTATCCCTGCTTTCCCTTGTTATCCATGGATGCACTACCTTCGCTGATTTATTCTTTTGCCAAACTGGGATGAACAATTATTGTAGTTCATCCATGCAGTCTTTAAATACCTTCCATTGCACATCCACTGTCAACCCTTTAAGAATCACTTGCCAGTCTATCTTGGCCAATTCACGTTTCATACCTTCAGTTACCTTTGTTTAAGTTCAGAACCCTTGTTTCTGACTTAATTATGTTACTCTCCATCCTAATGAAGAACTCAGCCATATTATGGTCACTCTTGCCCAACGGGCCACACCCAACAAGACTGCTTACTAAACCTTCCTCATTACTCAATACCCAGTCTAGAATAGCCTGCTCTCTCGTTGGTTCCTCTACATGTTGGTTTAGAAAACTATCCCGCATACATTCCAAGAAATCCCCTTCCTCAGCACCCCTGCCCATTTGATTCACCCAATCTATATGTAGATTGAAGTCGCCCATTATAACTGTTTTACCTTGTTCCACGCATTTCTAATTTCCTGTTTGATGCCATCCCCAACTCCACTACTACTGTTAGGTGGCCTGTACACAACACCCACTAGCGTTTTCTGCCCCTTAGAGTTTCACATCTCTACCCATATCAATGTCACATCCTCCAAGCTAATGTCTTTCCTTTCTATTGCATTAATCTCCTCTCTCACCAGCAATGCTACCCCACCTCCCTTTCCTTTCTGTCTATCCCTCCTGAATATTGAATATCCCTGGATGTTCAGCTCCCAGCCTTGGTCCCCCTGGAGCCACGACTCCGTGATCCCAACTATAGCATAGTCATTAATAGCTATCTGCACATTCAACTCGTCCACCTTATTACGAATGCTCCTTGCATTGAGACACAAAGCCTTCAGGCTTGTTTTTACAACACTCTTACTCCTTATACAATTATGTTGACAAGTGGCCCCTTTTGATTTTTGCCCTGGAAACCCACCATCTCTTATTCTCTGTTTATTTTTTTTTTCTTCTTTCTCCCCTACATGCTGGGTCTGAGTGCTTCCCTTCTCTGCCTCCTGCCTCAGACCCTGTCTACTGGCTTTCTCTATTTGATTCCTTCCCCCCAAACCGTTCTAGTTTAAAGTCCCCCCGGTAGCCTTTGCAAATTTCCCTGCCAGGATTCTGGTCGCCCTCGGGTTCAAGTGCAACACGTCCTTTTTATACAGGTCACCCCTTCCCCAAAAGAGGTTCCATTGATCCAGAAACTTGAATCTCTGCCCTCTGCACCAGTCCTTCAGCCAGGTATTTATCCTCCACCTTGCTCCATTCCTACTCTCACTGTCGCGTGGCACAGGAAGTAATCCTGAGATTGTTATCTTTGCGGTTCTTTTCCTTAACTCTTCCTAACTCCCTAAATTCCCCTTTCAGGACCTCTTCTCTTTTCTTACCCATGTCATTGGTACCAATATGTACCACGACCTCAGGCTCCTCTCCCTCCCTTTTCAGGATATCTTGGACACGTTCAGACACATCCCGAACCCTGGCACCAGGGAGGCAAACTACCATCCGGGTCTCCGGACTGCGTCCACAGAATCGCCAATCTGACCCCCTAACTATGGAGTCCCCTATTACTAATGCCCTCTTCTTCTTTTCCTTATCCTTCTGAGCAACAGGGCCGGTGTCTGTACCGCAGGCCAGGTCGCTGTTGCTACCCCCAGGTAGGCTGTCCCCCCCCCAACAGCACTCAAACAGGAGTACTTATTTCCAAGGTGTACAGCCACTGGTGAACTCTCTAGCGCCCGCCTCTGCCCCTTGCCTCTCCTAACCATGACCCACGTGTCCGCCTCCTGTGGTTTTGGAGAGACTACCTCCCTGTAACTCCTCTCCATGACCTCCTCACTCTCCCTGACCAGACGGAGGTCATCGAGCTGCTGCTGCAGGTTCCTAACACACTCCTTTAGGAGCCCCAACTCGACGCACCTGGCGCAGATGTGGACGTCTGGAGGGCTACCCAACTCCATGACCTCCCACATCTGACATCCAGAACAGTAAGCTGCCCTGGCACTCATACTTCCCTTACCCTAGATACAACACAAAATACAATATACAAGACAAAAAAACAATACAAAATACAAAGTACAGTACACTACAAACTGCTGGAATCCGACTGCCAATCAGCTGCGTACTCAAGTCCACCAATCAGCGGCTTCCTCAAGCCCAGTTAATTGAATGGAACGTTACGGATTTAGAATGTTACGGATTTCAGTCGCTCCTCCCTCACCAACGGCTCCTGGGCCTCTGTTCTTTAAGAGCCTGTCCCATTTTCCCGAGTTACTCACAAATTTTCCTGAGTTTTCCCCTTGCTTCAAACTCTGAGAATGTCCGTAGGAGGCCGTAGGAGTCCGTAGATATTTTGTAGCGGCTCGTAATGCCAGCCGTAGGTTCTCGGGGCATCAGGGAAGTCGGGATGTTTTTTCAGCATGTTGAAAAATGTCCACGAGTAAAAAAAATAGCCCCGAGTACCTCCGGCTGGCTATTATAGTAATTCTCCGAGTTTGAATCAAGGGGAAAACTCGGGATAATTCGTGAGTAACTCTGGAAAGTGGGACAGGGGCTTTATGTGCCTATAGACAATAGGTGCAGGAATAGGCCATTCAGCCCTTCGAGCCAGCACCGCCATTCAATGTGATCATGGCTGATCATCCCCAATCAGTACTCCGTTCCTGCCTTTTCCCCATATCCCCAGACTCCGCTATCTTTAAAAGCCCTATCCAACTCTCTCTTGAAAGTATCCAGAGAACCTGCCTCCACTGCCCTCTGAGGCAGAGAATTCCACAGACTCACAACTCTCTGTGAGAAAAAGTGTTTCCTCGTCTCCGTTCTAAATGGCTTACCCTTTATTCTTAAACTGTGGCCCCTGGTTCTGGACTCCCCCAACATCGAGAATATGTTTCTGGCCTCCAGCGTGTCTAAACCCTTAACAATATTGAAATGTATGTTTCAATAAGATCCCCTCTCATCCTCCTTATGCCTAACCCAGGCACATGCTGGACAATGCTTAATCTTACCAAAAACCCAAAAATGTGAATCCCAGAATGAGTTTATGGAAATTTCATTATTTGAGAACATCATGGAATGATTTTTATATTGATTTTTAAGTGTTGTGCATGAATTTAACTGCAGCCGACCATTAAACAGAATGGAAGGCAAATTAATTAAGCATTTGCAGTAATGTTTCAGCAGGAAATTCAAAAAAAAGTGGCAGTCACCCTTAACCTTGATTACCTGTTTTAAGTTTTATTAATACCACGTTTGTTTTGGATTCAAAACGTACCTGTGGATTATATTTTAAATTTCACATATTATTTTGCGCTCAAGTAGATTTGTCACTCGAAGTATTCGGGCCTGTGCTTTTCTTATATATGACCAATGTGGACTTGGATCTGAGGAACGCAGTTTGCAAGTTTGTCAATGGCTGGCATGATGCACAGAGCAGGATAGAAAGGGACGCAGGTGGGTGTAATCTAGTGAAATGGTAGACACAAAGCAGAAGCATTTGAATAAACCTGAAACATTGGGTGGCACTGTGGCGTAGCGGTAGAGCTACTGCCTTACAGCATCAGAGACCCGGGTTTGATCCTGACTATGGTTGCTGGTCTGTATGGAGTTTGTGCAGGCTTGCAGGTTAATTGGCTTGGTATAAATGTAAATTGTCCCCAGGATAGTGTTAGTGTGCAGGGATCGTTGGTCGGTGCGGGCCAGGTGGGCTGAAGGACCTGTTTCCATGCTCTTTAAAAAAAAAATAAAAAAAATTAGCTCTGCCTGTTTTCTCTACAAATGTTGATTATGCGATTGAATTTTCCAGCAATTTCTCTTTACAACGTTCCAGGTACAAACAGTATTTTGCCTTTTGTAAGTTGTCTAAAAAATGAGAAATTGAATTAATGATGCTAATGAATAAAAATGTGAAAAACCAAAGCATTTGTCAAAAGAGATCCCTACTAAATAATGTTTAAAAAGAATATCCTTTATATTTGTATAATAGAATAGACTTAGCTAGCATTCAAATAATTTAGAGATTTAAACGAGATCAGGAAAGAAATGTTTTCTTTGTAGTATTGTTAATTTTTTTAAAAACATTTTTTTGACTATATTATGGGATATTCCTGTCCTTCCCAACATACTTTGGCATCACCAAAATTATTGGCAACCTGCCTGCAGCTCTTCTTGTGAATGCACTTTCGAAGTGTTTTTGGGAGGGTATTCCACGATGGTGATAAATGAAATAATTGAGGCAGATTTCCAAATCAGGATAGCCTTGGTCTTGGTGGAGAACATTCATCCTCTAGATAGACACAAAAAGCTGGAGTAACTCAGCGGGACAGGCAGCATCTCCGGAGAGAAGAAACGGGTGGCGTTTCGGGTCGAGTCCTTTCTTCGACCTTCGACCCAAAAGAGAGTTTGAAGAAGGGTCTCGACCCGAAACGTCACCCATTCCTTCTCTCCAGAGATGCTGCCTCACCCGCTGAGTTACTACAGCAATTTGCGTCTATCTTCGGTTTAAACCAGCATCTGTATTTCCTTCCTACACATTCATTCTCTAACTGAGCTTACCACGTGGCAGCTAGCAATTCACTGCAAACACAAAATGTTTGAGATACTATAAACATGTTGAAAGGACAAATTAATAGTCATAAAACTCAGAGCAATAAAACAGGCCAACGCGTTCATACTGACCAGTGGGTTTCCATCCATATTAAAGCCCCTGTCCCACTTTCCCAAGTTACTCATGAATTCTGAGTTTTCTCCTTTATTCAAACTCGGAGATGCCAGCCGTAGGTACTCGGGGCTACTTGTTTTACTCGTGGACATTTTTCAACATGCTGAAAAAACGTCCCGACTTACCTGATGCCCCGAGTATCTACGGCTGCTACGAAATATCTACGGACTCGCTACGGACATTTCTTGAGTTTGAATCAAGGGAAAGTGGGACAGGGACTTAATCCTTCTTCCAGTGCTTGGCTGTGTAAGGCTGTGAAGAAACATAGAAAATAGGTGCAGGAGGAGGCCATTGGGCCCTTAGAACCAGCACCGCCATTCATTGTGATCATGGCTGATCGTCCCCTATCAATAACACGTGCCTGCCTTCTCCCCATATCCCTTGATTCCACTAGCCCCTAGAACTCTCTCTTAAATCCATCTAGTAATTTGGCCTCCACTGCCCTCTGTGGTAGGGAATTCCCCAAATTCACAACTCTCTGGGTAAAAAAGTTTTTACTCACCTCAGTCTTAAATTGCCTCCCCTTTATTCTAAGACTGTGGCCCCTGGTTTTGGACTCGCTCAACATTGGGAACATTTTTCCTGCATCTAGCTTGTCCAGTCCTTTTATAATTTTATATGTTTCTATAAGATCCCTCCTCATCCTTCTAAACTCCAGTGAATACAAGCCTAGTGTTTTCAATCTTTCCTCATATGACAGTCCCGCCATCCCAGGGATCAATCTCGTGAACCTATGTTGCACTACCTCAATCACATGGATGTCCTTCCTCAAATTAGGAGACCAAAACTGTACACAATATCCAGATGTGGTCTCACCAGAGCCCTATACAACTGCAGAAGAACCTCTTTACTCCTTTACTGAAATCCTCTTGTTATGAAGGCCAACATTCCATTAGCTTTCTTCACTGCCTGCTGTACCTGCACGCCAACTTTCAGTGACTGGTGTACAAGGACACCCAGGTCTCTCTGTACGTCCCCCTTACCTAACCTAACCCCATTGAGATAATAATCTGCTCCCTTGTTTTTGCAAGAAAATACAGAGGAATTGGACGAGTTGAGATAGAGTTCGTATAGACCTGAAACAAGTTGATTGTCATTTTTCTGAGCTACCCATTTTTTGATTCTATGCACTTCTGTATGTTTAGCATGCATGAATGGCCATTGTCTTTGGATTTTTATTGAAGCTTCTGAATTTTAAAGTGATGACATATTTTGTTTGACCATTTTAAGTTTTGAAACTGGACGTGGCCTCTGCATTATGGACATTGGTGCATAGCATGTGCAGGTGACACAACTTAGCAATATGGGAAATCACGAAACGGACCACTCTAGGATCTGTAATGCAGGGGGTTCCTGCAATTATAGTTCTCACTATTTTAATAATTTTGAATGTCAGTCGGAATATTCATTCATAATCGTTTTACTGTTTATCTCATTGGCTGGGGAAAAGATGCATGCAAGCAGCTTAATTTTTTCAGTCAAAACCAAAAGTTTTAAGTCTTAAACGTTAGAATCTAAAATTTACCCTGGTTAATGCCAGCAACATATTTGAAATTTCTCAATTGAAAGTCAACCTCTTGCACCATCTGCAGGTAATTTGTAATGTATTAATTCTACTAATTGCTGCAATTAAGTTAGGATTGGTTTATTTATGCAGACAGAATTACCTGCAACTAGCAAGCAAACCGTGTGTGCCGGCTGTTATACTTATCTCTGCCTGAGTGTGCACCGCAGTTTGCTGCAAAGGAGATTGTGAAATGGCACTTGGATCTTTTACCTGGAGTCTAGAGCCTGTGTGAACAAAGACAAGTGGTTATGCAATTTAAAAAAAGGGAATACTAGAAATTACAAGTCAGGCAGCAGCTGTGGCATAATGAACCATTTTAGGTGAATAACCTTTTGACAGACTGTATAGCTTAATTAATCAGATGGAAGGATTGTCAAATAATAATGAACATCTGAAGCCAGAAGGGGAAATTTGAATTGCTGACCAATAGCAGATGAAATGTTTAAATCAGATTAGGAAGGGAAAGATGGAAGAAGAAAAAAAGTATTGAAGAAGACTCCACACAATGGCATAGTTACCAGAGCAGCTGCCTCTCAGCGTCAGAGACCTGGATTCAGTCCTGCCCTTGGTTGCTATCTGTGTGGAGTTCACATGTTCTCCCAGTGACATTATGGGCTTTCTCCTAGTGTTCCAGTTTCAGAAGTGATAGGAGCAGAATTAGGCCATTCGGCCCATCGCATCTAATCCGCTATTCAATCCTGGCTAATCTATCTTTCCCTCTTAACCCCATTCCCCTGCCTTCTCCCCATATCCCCTGATACCCGTACTAATCAAGAATCTATCTATCTCTGCCTTACAAATATCCATTGACGACCTCCACAGCCTTTTGTGGCAATTAATTCCACAGATTCAGCACCCTCTAACTAAAGAAATTCCTCTTCATCTCCATCCTAAAGGAACGTCCTTTAATTCTGAGGCTGTGACCTCTGGTCCTAGACTCCCCCACTAGTGGAAACATTCTGTCCACATCCACTTTATCCAGGCCTTTCACTATTCAGTAAGTTTCAATGTGTGTCCCCTCATCCTTCTATGTTAACCCACTTTGTGGTATTTGTTCCATGGAGCAAAAGCTTTTCTCCACCAACCATCAAAGATAAGAACAACAGCCTCTGTTGGTTGTTTTGATGAAGTAGCCTACCTTTAATGCTCGAGCTAAGGTACCAGAGAGTGGCCTTCAACAGATGTTCCAACACGGGTGTTTACAAAGGCGATTTATTTATGAGTATTATTTTCTTAATTCCACAGATTCACCACCCACTGACTAAAGAAATGCCTCCTCATCTTCTGAGGCAATGACCTCTGGTCCTAGACACTCCCACTAGTGGAAATATCTTCTCCCCATCCACTCTCTCCACTCCTTTCACTATTCGATAAGTTTCAATGAGGTCCCCCCTCAACCTTCTAAACTCCAGCAAGTAGAGAGGCCCAGTGTTGTCAAACGATCATGCATATGTTAACCCAATCATTCCTAGGATCATTCTCATAAACCTCCTCTGGTAGCTCTCCAGCACCAGCACAGCTCTTCCCATGTCCCAAAGATTTGTGGGTCAGTAGATTAATTGGCACTTGTAAAATTCTCCTAGTTGTGTAGATATGTGGTAGAGTTTCAACAAAGCTAGAGGATGTGAGGAGAATAAAATAAATGGGATTACTGTAGAATTGATTAAAACAAAAGGAGGTTCTACCTCAGTTGTATAGGGTCTTGGTGAGACCACACCTGGGGTATTGCGTACAGTTATTGCCATAGAGGGAGTGCGGAGAAGGTTCACCAGACTGATTCCTGGGATGTCAGGACTGTCTTATGAACAAAGACTGCATAGACTCGGTTTATACTCTCTAGAATTTAGGAGATTGAGAGGCGATCTTATAGAAACTTACAAAATTCTTAAGGGGTTGGACAGGCTAGATGCAGGAAGATTGTTCCCGATGTTGGGGAGGTCCAGGACAAGGGGTCACAGCTTGAGGATAAGGGGGAAATCCTTTAGGACCGAGATGAGAAGGACTTTTTTCACACAGAGAGTGGTGGGTCTCTGGAACTCTCTGCCACATAGGGTAGTTGAGGCCAGTTCATTGGCTATATTTAGAGGGAGTTAGATATGACCCTTGTGGCTAAGGGGATCAGAGGGTATGGAGAGAAGGCAGGTACGGGATACTGAATTGGATGATCAGCCATGATCATATTGAATGGCGGTGCAGGCTCGAAAGGCCGAATGACCTACTCCTGCACCTAATTTCTATGTTTCTAAATGCTTGATGGTCGGCCTGTATTCAGTGGAACCATATTTCCACGCAGCATCCTCATTATGGCTATACTAATATTCACATCAGAATTTGTTTTTAAAACTAACTTTCTGTGTTGAATGAGACCACTGCGTTTTCAGATGAGAAGATCATGCCACTCAATGTATTTCAATATAAAGAATCAGACACATTACTCCACTGGAATAGGCTGAGCAATGATCAACAACTTTCTGATCAATGAGAACATACATTGCAAGATTAGTAAGTTTGCAGATGATTAAAAACGTGGGTGGTTTTGCAGATAGTGAAGATAGTTGTGAAAAATTGCAGCAGGATCTTGATCGATTGGCCAGGTGGGCTGAGGAATGGTTGATGGAATTTAATACAGAGAAATGTGAGGTGTTGTATTTAGGGAAGTCTAACATTGGCAGGACCTACACAGTGATGGGTAGGGCTCTGGGTAGTGTTGTAGAGCAGAGGGATCTAGGAGTGCAGGTGCATGGTTCCTTGAAGGTGGAGTCGCAGCAGACAATAGACAATAAGTGCAGGAGTAGGCCATTCGGCCCTGAGCCAGCACCACCATTCAATGTGATCATGGCTGATCATCCCCAATCGGTACCCCGTTCCTGCCTTCTCCCCATATCCCCTGACTCTGACTTAAGAGCCCTATCTAGCTCTCTCTCTTGAAGGTTTCAAGAGAACTGGCCTCCACTGCCCTCTGAGGCAGAGATTTCCACAGCAGATTGGGTGGTCAATAAGGCATTTGGCATATTGGCCTTCATCAGCCAGAGTATCGAGTATAGAAGTTGGGAGGTCATGTTGCAGTTGTATAAGATGTTGGTGAGACTGCATTTGGAGTATTGTGTTCAGTTCTGGGCACCATCTTATAGGATAGATGTTGTTGCGGTGGAATGGGTACAGAGAGGATTGATGAAGATGTTGCCAGGACTAGCGCATCTGAGGTATAGAGAGAGGTTGAGTAGGCTGGGGCTCTATTCGTTGGAGTGCAGGAGGATGAGGAGTGATCTTATAGAGGTGTATAAGATCATGAGGGGTATAGAGCATGTAGATGCAGAGTCTCTTGCCCAGAGTAGATGAATTGAGGACTAGAGGACGTAGGTTCAAGGTGAAGGGGAAAAGATTTAATAGGAATCTGAGGGGTAACTTTTTCACATGAAGGGTGGTGGGTGTATGGAACAAGCTGCCAGAGGAGGTAGTTGAGGCAGGGACTATCCAAATATTTAAGAAACAGTTAGGCAGGTACATGGATAGGACAGTTTTGGAGGGATATGGTCCAATTGCGGGCAGGTGGGACTATGTAGCTGTGACGTGTTGTCAAGTT
This sequence comes from Raja brachyura, assembly GCA_963514005.1. Next base: position 65,655,968 of record OY740790.1, on the reverse strand, counting down.
GGGCCAAAGGGCCTGTTTCCACACTGTATCACCCCATGTGTCTATAATTTAGACAGTATCATTTTTAACTGCACATTTGTACCTAATTTTCTGATATGCTCATGAATGCCATTGATTTCAGTTATTATTCTTGCCCAAGATCACTAATATTTATTTATGCCAAGGGATAATGCAGTTGAATGGCTGTGATTTTGTGCTGTCCTCATAATCCTCAAAAAACAGAATAATACGTCCACAGTATTTGGTTCCTATCTCTGAATTATAAAACTTGGGTGTTAGGATTTTGACAGGATTAGAATTTATTATCCATCTCTTGAAGTTGCTGGAGTGAAGGAACTTTCTTTGAGAAGTGAACGGAACTTAGCAGTGTGTAATCAATTCCACCGTTGGTGAACAGTCTTCCATAACCTTTACTGCTTTGCCTAAATACTGTATCAATTCATATTTTTGGCCGCCATCCCTAATTGGGAGCTTAAAATAATGGGCCTCTGCAAATTAGTAGATGACTAGTTTTCCCCTGCGGCCATAGCAGGTGTGGCACCTATCCCAACACATCCTCCCTTATCTCCATCCAGGGATCTAGACAGCGCTTCCCGACTGAAGAGATTGTCACCTCTGTCCAAGGATTGTAGATTAGCCTGGTTTTGAGATTCACTGGAATCTTTTCAAAGATTCTGTTTTGCAGAAGCATGACATACAGGAGATGTTTAAATATACTCCATCCAGTAACTGTTTAGTTTTAATTTTTTTTAATGACATAAATCATTGATTAAGTTATGAGAGTATGTTTCAAACAGTTTTTAATAAAATTGCAAATTATATTAGTATAAAATTATATTGTTCTGAATTTTAACTAGTACTTTTGGAGGACTTTTGCATTTTATTTATAGCAATTTTCAGTCTGGAAATAATTTAGACAGTATTAGTTTAATGCCTCAATGAAGTGCAGTTCTGTTCTGTATAACATTTAAATAGTAAGTGTTGGTTGTTTTACTATTTTTTTTTTTTCTCCCGCCTATTGAAGAATCTGTCACGTTATTGACATTTGTACGTTGCCCAGGCATTGCTCTTCATTTTCCCTTCATTTAATAATCATCCATATTACAACCCCGGAGCAATGACTAACTAACTACAGGGGGTTACACAAAAAGCTGGAGAAACTCAGCGGGTGCAGCAGCATCTAAGGAGCGAAGGAGATAAGCGACGTTTCGGGTCGAGACCCTTCTTCAGACCCAACTAACTACAGGGCTTAAGTGCTCTAATGCCAACCTCGCCCCACCCACCTGGAAGCTCACACAACTGAGCCTGATTGTAAAATTCCATCTGCTGTCATAATTGAGAATAGACTTAGTGCAGACTGGGAGAAGAATTTAGGGGCTACTGATTTTTGTGGTTTGGTGTCTGATCGAATATAGTAAAACTCTGATAATGCGGCACGTTGGTAGCGCTGGGCTAGAGGATTATCTGGACTATAGAATACATGTGAACAAAGGAAGAGAGACCCATTGGTGTGAGTGATATAATGAACATGCCATGTGTTTAAAAAGGAACTGCAGAAGAGGGGTGGGATGATCAGAAACACTTAGCATTTACACAAAACTATTAAATCCTCTACCATGTACCAAGGAAGGGTTGGTGATCCTAAACATTGGCTGATTTCTCTTTCCACGGATACTCGATGACCGGCTGAGTTCCAGCATTTCTGTTTTAAATTCCTCATAATTCTGCCCATATATTCTCCTATGCCTGGTTATCTTTGCTTGTGTCATAAAAGTGATTTTCAGCCTTCTCTTCTACCTTGGACCCTATACTATTGCCGATCTTTATAACTGGTGTTCAGTTTCCAGTCCTGAGGGTAGTGCAATTATTTCTCACTCGTGGGTATTAAATCACACACACAGTTTGAATTTTCACTTGCAAATCATTCATTTTGTACAAAGGATGATTGTTCAGGCTGAGTACTCTTAACCTGACATGTGTTTCCACTTCTAAGGTTTTTTAATCTGCTGATCTAGTAAAGATCCTGTAACTTGCTATCCACCTGTTGGGAAATCCCAATAGTTCCATGTTGGGTTTGCAGAGGCTCTGTTTCCCATTCTCCCTTGAAGCTCCCTGATTCTATTTTGTGCACTCCATCTAAACTTGGTTCACTCTGGCAAAATTTTCGTGCAACACGTGAGAATCTGAAGGGTGCTGGGTGTTGGAGTTTTACTATACGTTCTTCCAAACTTTTAATCTTTGATTCCGCAAAATGCCATTGGTTATTTCTGAAATTTGGATCAACTTTTTGATTGTATGGAAATTTATTTGTATTATTCCATGGGAGCCCTCCCACCTTTAATTCTTGTCGATCTTGTTGTACGTTGCACAAGGAACCCAGTAGAACCGGTACTAATTAAATAAATCCTTCCTATTCGAGTCATTTGGGCAGTGCAGTTGTGCGTCCCCCAGAGCTGCTGCTTCACAGCTCCAGCGATCTGGGTTCGGTTCTGACTTTCTGCATTGTTAGTTTGAAGTTTGCACTTTCTCCCCATGAAAGGGGTGGCACGGTGGCGCAGCGGTAGAGTTTTACAGCGCTTGCAGCACTGGAGACCTGGGTTCGATCCCGACTACGGTTGCCGTCTGTACGTAGTTTTGCATGCTCCCCGTGACCTGCGTGGGTTTTCCCCGAGAACTTCGGTTTCCTTCCGCACTCCAAAGATGTTCAGGTTTGTAGGTTAATTGGCTTGGTGTATGCGTAAAAATTGCCCCTAGTGTGTGTAGGATAGTGTAAGTGTGCGGGGATCACTGGTCGGTGGGTCGAAGGACACTGAATCCCTAAACTAAACTAAGACTTTTTTTCCCCCAAGTGCTTCAGTTTAGTGTGTAGGGTAAGAGTAGTTGTAGAATCTGAAGCGAGGTGTGGGGCACTGCATACTCGGCGGTTGCCACAGTCTCGGTAGCCCAAGGTCTCTCCATTTTGTTTGATTCTAGTAATTGAACAAGTTATCAATGTTTCCTTCCTCCATCAGCCTTTTGTTCACCTTCCTAATTGTCTTAATGCTATGTAAGTTTAAAAGCAGCTGAAGTAACAGCATAGTGATTATAATCTCGAGGTCCTTTTCTTTAACTTATCCCCTTGTGGAGACTTGATTCTTGTCTATGGCAAATTGGTTTGTAGTTGTTTGGGCATGTGTTGCAATAGGAGCATACTAAACCAGTTTCCAAGGAATGTGTGATGTTCAGGTTTTACTGGCTTATAAGTGTTGCCTTTGACTCCATATTCTTCACGAGTTTAGATTAAAAAATAAAATTGCTTAAGAGTGATTATAAGGCAGCTGTCCCATCAAGGGATTGAAATGGCATATGAAATAGCATGAGGCAAAAGCGGTTTACCTTGTGATTTTAAAAAAAAATCATGTTTTTATGATAATGATTGAAAAATCAGTTTGTATTTTTGTCTGATGACCTCTCCTGAAAAAAAATAATTTCCCAGCATTTGTTTCAATTGTGGTAACTTTCAATTTCCCCCAGTTAGATTTTGTTCTCAAGTACGAATAGTGAATATTGGCAGGTATTCTGATCAAGTCCAAGTAATTTCAAACAAAGATTACTGCATAATAGTTTAGAAGCACCAATAAGACAACAAATGCTTGAAATGGTCAGCTGGCTTAGCAGCATCCATGAAGAGTGAAACCGAGTTTAACGTATCAGGTCGTTGACCTTTCATTAGAACCGAGAAACATGAGAGGTAAATATTTCTGAATATGTCCAGCTTTTCAAATTTTATTTCAGGATTCTAGCCTCTGCAGTTTGTATCTTTTGGAAGTAACGATACTAGTTAACCATTCCTTCCCAGGGATGTTCCAGCAAATTTTAGTTTTGGGCTGATTAAGAACAGTCAGATTATTGGATCCAACTTGCGAGGCTGGGACTTCCCTGTTCTATTCACCTGTGAGTCATTGAAGAAACATGCGCTTTATTTAAAACATAGTGTAAGTCATGGTGCGGCTTTGTTATTTTTGGCAGCAAGTTTCCTCACTGATATAGATGGCTTGGTAGAATTGTTTATATGCAATGACTTGCTAAATGATTAACCAGTTCAAGCTTATCAAATAATCAGTTGATTATTACAAAACAAAGTAATTATATTACTGCATTTTCTTTCTCAATTTCTGTCATATGCATATGAAAGTTTTTTTTTCCCCCCAACACAAATCTGGTAAATGTTTTGCATTATATACAGACTTCCGCAAACTCCGTACTCAATCTGTTAACTATGGTGCTTTTGGAAGTGTAATTATTGCTGTGTAGAAGAAAACATTAGCAGCAATTTGTACACAACAAGCTCCTACAAGCAACTGATAGAAACAAAATGAATCTGTTTATCAGTGATGTTGATTGAATGAAAAATATTACCCAGGACCCTGTGGATAATTTCCTTGCTCCTGTATGAAATGGTACCACTTCAGCTCCACTATCACAGCTGCTAGTGTGGAATGGGGGATAAAGAACATGTCCATCTGCAAAGAAAAATGTAGCCTCCATGCAACAAACTCTGAAAAAAGAATGTCTCTGTCACATGCACACAGTGTTGCACTAGAATAGCTGTTTGGATTTTCATCCCCTGGTCTACAGAGGGTATCTAGAATCCTTAATGCCCCTGTCCCACTTAGGAAACCTGATGGGGAACCGCTGGAGACTTTGCGCCCCACCCAAGGTTTCCGTGCAGTTCCCGGAGGTTTTTGTCTGTCTCCCTAATGGTCGAAAGTGGTTTCCGCTTCTTCTATGTTCCGGTGATTATTTAAAAAAATTCAAAACCGGCCACGACTAAAAATAGGTTGCCGTTTTAAAAATCGGTAATTTTTTTAGTCGAAGCCGGTTGCGATGCTAGTTGAAGGTGGTTGCCGGAGGTTGCAGGTAGTGGAACGTAAGACCTTTTTTTCACCCAGTTTTATTCCACCAGGGAGGTCTTACATTCCGCACCTGGTTTCGACTAAAAAAATTACCGATTTTTAAAACGGCAACCTATTTTTAGTTGCGGCCGGTTTTGAATTTTTTGAAATAATCGCCAGAACATAAAAGAAGCGGAAACCACTTTCAACCATTAGGGAGACTGACAAAAACCTCCGGAAACCGCACGGAAACCTTGGGTGTGGCGCAAAGTCTCCAGAGGTTTCCGTTCAGGTTTCCCAAGTGGGACAGGGGCATTACTGTGACCCAAGAGAGGATTCTACTGACTAACAGAGAAGTACAGCAGAGGAACAGGTCCTTCAGCCCATGATATGTGTAAAACATGATACCAAATTAAATTGATCATTTCTAGCTGCACATGATCCATATTTCGACAGCCTCTGCACATGTACGTGCCGATCTAAAAGCCCCTCAAACACCACCATATTGTCTATTAGCCAATGACATTGAAATTGGCACAACTAGTAGAATTTCTCAATCACTTTCTGTCTGTTTTAAAGTGCACGGTTATATGTTACCAAATTTGATCCATTAGTACAGAATGTCGTTGGAACATACAATTTTAAGGCCACTTTATCTTTGTATAATGGCAGATGGTGTTTCTGTCAAAAAGCAAAGTTGGTGACCAGTCATTACACTTTCTAAAACCAATGGCAAATGATAAATAATCAACCAGATCAGTAATAGGTTCATTTGAATTTCAAGAAGCAGCGGGCTGTAAAGGGACAGGTTTATCTTTCTTCACCAATTTTGGCAGTATTTGAGAGCTGCACATAATACTCTTTAAAATTGGTGGTAGGTAATGCCAATGGTAGGAGCATCAAGCTTGTGTCTTCTGTTCATTTTATTGAGATGTAGACGTTGGTGGCATGGATGTTGGTGGCAAGGTCAGCATTTATTGTCCATGCCAATTATCCTCAAAAAAGTTGTATTGATGAACCACTTTCTTGAACTTCCTGATTAAATCACTCCCTCATAGTTAAAGGCCAATGGGTCCACGATTTGGACCCAGTGACGATGCAGGAATGATGATGTGTTTCCGAGTCAGGATGGTGTGAGATGGCAGAAAGGAATCTGCAGATGTTGATGTTCTTCCACTATTCCACTATTGCTGCACTTGTCTTCCTTGATGGCAGAAGTTTTAGGTTTGGCAAGTACTTGCCGATTGCGTGTACTAGATTTTGCACGACGCGGATCGAAAGAGTGGTTGTATGGGGTAATGAACGTGATGGCAAGCTTGGGCCCGTTTGTCCAGGTGGTGCTGAGCTACTTGATGAATGTCGGTGTCTTCATTCAAGTAAATGGAGAATATTCTGTCTAATGTCTGTGTTGTGCCTTGTTGCTGTGTTGATATATCAGACGAGTCATTGCCACAATAAACTATGCACATCACTTAAGTGAGTCAACCATATTAACGCTTGCAAACAAGTACATGTTGTGTTTTAGTAGCAGTGCAAACAATTTGCATAACACTTTTGGATCTTTTTACATGATAGCCGTGCTGGTATCATTCGGGTTCTGTTTAGCATTTTTTTTAGTTTAGTTTAGCGATACAGCGCGGAAACGGGTCCTTCGGCCCAACGAGGCCATGTCAACCAGCGATCCCTGCACGTCAATACTATCCACACGAGGGACAATTTACAATTACACCAAGCCAAATAACCTACAAACCTGTACGTCTTTAGAGTATGGGAGGAAACCGAAGATCTCAGAGAAAACCCATGCTGGTCATGGGGAGAACTGTACAGACTAATCCCATAGTCAAGATCGAACCCGAGTCTCTGGCGCTGTAAGGCAGCAATTCTACCGCTGTGCCACCATGCCGCCCTTTTGTTCTGAGTTATCAACCTACTCCTTTAGTTGTTTATACCTCTTCCCCTTCTAACAGGGCATTTCTCTTGTATCAACCAAGGTCTTTAGGCAAAGTTGCAGATCGAAAAATACACGTTTCAGTCAGTTTTACAACCACAATAATCTAAACCTGCTGTACAGTCTAAACAAGGTGAACGGAGAACAAAGAAAACCGCAGCTTGCTGCATGTGCTGCAGGGTGTGCCACAATAAGTATTATAGAACTAGAATACATGAGTAATAGGAACATCATATATGAAGCTTTCTGTTCAAATGTCACTTCAGCTAATGGATAAGAACCAACGTATGGTGTGGTACACATAACCGCAGAAGGTGTAAGGGATAATTGGAAGAAGCTTTTTTTCTCCAATTGATTCCTTTATAAGGTCATAAGGAATATGAATATAATTATGCCATTTGGCCAATCAAGTCTACTCCGCCATTCAATCATGGCTGATCTATCTCTCCCTCCTAACCCCATGGAGTTCCCAGTTGGACAATGGTCAAGAGAACAGTATTAGAATTTAATAATTACAAATAGTTGTTGAAATTTATCGTTGTGTTGGCAATGTACCGGTGACTTGTTTGTCCAGAATCTCCTTCTCCGAGTGGTCAAGCTTAGAACCAAAGATGTCTAGTTAGATAAATGGACCTTGCTAATTCCACTGCTTTCTGGCGTTGCGACATAATGCTTTGTCACTTTGCACCCTGTGAAACCACTGTCCATTTGTTCATCACTACAATGGCATTGTGTAGGAAGGAACTGCAGATGCTGGTTTACACCGAAGGTAGACACAATTCTGGAGTAACTCAACGAGACGGGCAACATCTCTGGAGAGAATGGCGTCTGAAGAAAGGTCTCAACACGAAATATCACCTATTCCTTCTGTCCAGAGATGCTGCCTGTCCTGCTGAATTCCTCCAGCATTTTGTGTCTAACTGCAATGGCATTTCTGTTCTATTGTTGCTTGGTCTACCCTTTGGTTTTTATACATTTCAGAATGCTCAAGTCTTATTTGGTCCACGTTCTGCAACACATCACATTTATAATATATATTACTCTCCAAGTCCTATTTATGAATTTCCCCAACCTTGTCTTCTGAACTCTGAATCTCTTCTATCTTGGCCGGTGCAGTCGGTCGCTCTCCTGGTCCAATTTTAAAATTCAGCCTTTCTGTAGAAACCTAGCTGATCTTTACCTCACAGCCAAGATCATTAAAATACATCTGGTCATTTACTTCATTACCATTTGAGAGACCATCTGGTATAATTTAGCTGCTACATTGCTCTGCTTTCAGCTGTTTACAGTTCAGAAGTATTTCATTACTTGTGACATGGTACATCTATGGTCTTGAGAGATGCCGTATAATTTTATTTAACTCTTTCCTAAAAGCTGCTGTCTAACCTCTTTGTTCTACATTCTAAAGAGCGTAAACACCATTTTTATTCTGACAGGTTTATAAAAAGGTTGTAAACATTTTTAAACAAACGTGGCTGTGGTAACGGGTTCTGACTCAGTATATTGTAGTGGACCAATTAAGGAGCCAAGTCAAATGTTGAATAACTTTGTGATAATATCAACTATGACTGCGTTTTTGAGCACAGCTCTCACTCTAGATGTTAAAGAAGGAACTGCAGATGCTGGAAAATCGAGGGTACCCAAAATGCTGGAGAAACTCAGCGGGTGCAGCAGCATCTATGGAGCGAAGGAGATAGGCAACGTTTCGGGCCGAAACCCTTCTTCAGACTGGATCCCTTCTTCTCACTCTGGATGCATGAGCATAAAACATCGAGGCTGTTGCCCCTTTGTGGGATTCGCTCAGTAGTTTCTCTTACTCATTTTGAATGAGATAAAGATCCAGTCTCCTTTCTCAACTGTCCCATTGCTTATTTTAAGGAGTAGGGGAGTTATCCCCAGTGTTACTTAACCAATGTCATCAGAAATACCAGACCAATCTGCTGGTTCACTTTGTTTTTGTCTAAGCTTATAATATGCAAATTGACTGTGATGTTTCTTGCACTGCAAAAGTGATTATGGTTGAGAAACTATTTGAGTGGACTATAATTCACTTGGGGATATAGTGAAATGGATATGAAAGACATTGTACAGGTAGTTCTGCCTACCTTGTGCTATTAAATTGGTGAAAGTCAAGGGAATATTAAGTAAAACTCCCATAACAATTCAAAATATTGGTGGTACCAGACCGTCAGATTTATAGACTGGGTTGGGTGTTAATCCTCTTAACACACTAAATCAGTTTCCCAGCTAACCTAGTAAGTTGAAAATGTGTCCTGTAATTGGGCTTGGTGAGTTTTCGAGGAAGGCGCAATATGGGGGTCCCAATGAATTTCAAGAGCACAGAATATGGAGGAGGCGGGGTCTAGAAGAGCATTGTCAGTGGCGGCCCATAAGTTTTGGGTAAGTGCGGGAGGTGAGAACCCCAGTGAGGTGTAGGAGAAAAAGGAAGAGACCACGGGCGAGTCAGTTGCTTAAATCATAATGTTTTCCAATTAGTTGGATAGCAGATTACTGGAGTTTTACTGAATACTAAATATATATAGTCCTTAGTGCCTTAACCAATTTTGGTGTCAAGGTGCATTAAGGCTGTTCAGTGAAGAGTGAATTTGGGTCAACACTCTAAAGGGCCTGTCCCACCGGCAGGCGACTGCATGCGGCGAGCGCGACCAAACGTGGTGGCCTCGCGGGGCCGGTCCCACTTCCAACCGCGGAGCCGTATGGAGCTGGTCCCGACATCACGCTCATCAATCAGTTGGGCAGGAAGCGGGCCAACTGAATTTAGACGTCGCGCGGCGTCTGGCAGTGACGTCATCACGCAATGGCAGGCTGGGCGGTGACGTCATCGTGCAACGCCACGCGCTAGGTGTACGCCGTAAAGACGCTGCGTACGCCCGTCAAGGCGCTGCATACGGCCTCAATGCGGCTGAGGGCCGACAGGCCGTTGCCGCGCAAGATTTTTGAACAGTGTCAGACTTTCGGAGTCCCACGCGATGTTGGGACCAGCCCCGCACAACTCCATACGGCTCCGGCGATCGAAGTGGGACCGGCCCCGTGTGGCCGTACGGCTCAAGCGACCACGTTAGGTCGCACTCGCCGCATGCAGTCACATGCTGGTGGGACAGGCCCTTTAAGTAGCAAAGTTAAGAAGGTTTACAATAAAAGTGCTTAACTTTACAGAATTTATAATAATACGGAAATGTAACCTGCCATATTATCCTTTTATTTTGAATACGCTGAATGTCCATGGGACTTGGAGTTGAACTAGTGATGGGCAGACTAAGAGCAAAGTTGGGAAATGGTTTTAAGCTTTATGCAACTGAAGTTTACAATGGAGTATGGATGATAGGAAGAATGTGGTGTGGTGTTATTGCACATTGGTCCGCATGCCAGGAAAGGTGATAATTAGGCTTGGCTTTGATGTTTCCCAGATTTAGCTTGCCAGGTTCATAAAACACCTATTGTCCGATTGACTACTTTTACACAGTATTCATGAACAGGGAATAAAATACAGGAAAGTAAACAACTTGCAGCATCTGTTTACCATTTTAAAAATTGTATTCACATTTTGGGACGCCAGCATCACTGTCAAGGCAATATTTATTGCCCTCAGAGATGGTGGCATGCAGTTGTCTTAAATCAGTACAGTACTTCTGTATGTACTCTCATAGTACTGTTGGTTAGGATTTATATCCCGAGGGAAGGTGAATCTTCCATCTTGGCGCCAAGTGCAGCCTGGATGAGAGGGAGGGTCATTTACAAATATCTTTTGAGATACCTTATTAAAGCTAAGGAAGATAATAAAATCTGATTTAGAAATTAAAGCCAAATACATTTTTATTAAGCGCAATAGGTGAGCAGAGGAAAGCTATGGAGGAAATTCTAGAGCATATACGTGTTGTTTTGGATGATGTAGAAGATATCAGAGATTTGGAGATTACTTTGGAGGGTATTTTAAATTGTACATTTTAAGAGACTCAAAATAAGTCAGAACGTATGAATGGTGACTGAACACGATTTAGTATAAACTAGGAAATGTGTGGAAAAGTTGCAGATAAGGTTTCTGGAGAGAAGTGAATGGGTTTTCATCCTTTCAGAGAGCAATAGTCTGCCACTACTCATTGTCTCATCCCTTTGGAGAGGAATAGTCTGTCACTACTCATTGTTTTGTCTTACAAGTGGAAGAATTGTAATCATGTTCCTAACCATGAAATTAACTGAACAAAAACAACTGTATTCATCTAGTGTCAATTGTATTCCTTTCCTCTTACTGAGTACTGACTTCATCAAAATTTGGAATCATCTTGATTGGTTTCCTAAAACTATGTCAGTAAAAGGATTTTTTCACTTCCGTTTGGTGCTTTTGCCCACAAGTTGGCATAGAATATTTTACTTCATATCCTTATATGCAGATGATGTTTTGATTTGCATCACAAAACCTGAAATTAGTATTCCAATGTTGTTTGATGTTATAAATAAATTTAGTACATTTTCTGGATATAGGATTAATTGGAATAAAAGTGATATTATGCCAATAACTAATATAAATTTAAACATATTACAACAATATCCATTATCAATAGTTACTGACAAAATTAAATATTTAGGAATTAATGTATCTAAATCTCACAATTCATTAATTAGATCGAATTATCCTCAATTATTAGATAAACTTAAAAAAAATATTTTATATTGGAAAACACTGCCTATATCTTTGATTGGTAGAATAAATGCTATAAAGATGGTTTTTCTACCACAATTATTATATCTGTTTCAAGCTATCCCTTTTTTCCTTCCGAAAACCTTTTTTAAAAAAATTGATAATATTGTTAATAGTTTTATCTGGGATTATAAAAATCATAGAATAAGTAAAAAACATTTATGTAAGTCAAAGATAAATGGAGGATTAGCACTTCCAAATTTTCTATACTATTTCTGGGCAGTACAGATTAAGAATATGAATTTTTGGTGGGTAAATACGGACCTGGAACCAACGTGGCTAAAGATAGAAAAGGAAGATTGTTTGCCTTTCAACGTAGATTCAATTATTTTTGCCCCAAAGGAAGTTCAAAAAAAAATTTATAGGGACAATCCAATCATTTATAATAATAGACATATTTGGAAACAAATAGTCAAGACTTTACAATTAGACAATCTTTCATTTAGATTACCAATTATGAATAACCCATTATTTAAGCCCTCCACATTGGATGGAGGGTTCAGACATTGGGATAATTTAGGAATTACAAGGGTAGAGCACCTCTATAGAAATGGAAAATTTCTTTCATTTCAGGAGTTACAAGATATCTACGGATTGTCTTCACAGCATTTGTTTAGGTATTTCCAAATTAGAGATTATATTAAATCTAATACACAGGATTTTAAAAATAAAGAACCAGGATTATTAGATGAATCGTTTAACTGGCATCCAACCACAGAAAAATTAATAGCTTATATATATAACATCATTATGGATAAGGAGAATCCAATAACTGAAACATATCGTCAAGCATGGGAAAATGAAATTGGATCACCTATAACCAAAGAAAATTGGGAAGAAAGTCTACAACGAATACACCGGTGCTCGTTAAATGCTAGACATATATTAATACAATTTAAAGTATTATACAGATTACATTATTCGAAAACCAAATTAAATAGTATATTTCCTAATCTCTCCTCTATTTGTGATAAATGTAAGAATTTAGAAGCAAATTTAACACACAGTTTTGTTACATGTCCTAAATTGAATTATTATTGGACAGAAATTTTTAAAGTTATTTCTGAAGTTCTTAAAGTTCAATTAGAACCTGACCCAAAGCTAATAATACTGCGAATTCCAGAGGCTAATTTGATATTTACACTAGATCAAAGAAATTTCCTTGATTATTGTTTGATATTAGGGAAAAAAATAATATTGAAATTTTGGAAGGGAACATTATCCCCAACAATTAAAATGTGGGCATCAGAGATGTTGGAGACGTTGCAGTTGGAAAGAATCAGATTTGTCCTTTTGGACAAGTATAATTCTTTTGAACAGATATGGTCTCCATATATACAGTATTTAGAGAAGTAGCTGTTCTTGGCATCACGGCTCGACTGGCACCCTGCGGGATTTGATGAAAATAATGTATTGGTATACCAGGATATATGCATGTCTTTACTGATATTATTATTTGTAGTTGTTTCATTTACAATATATTGTGTGGCTTTTAATTGATATATATACATAATATGTCTTTTTTCTTTTTCTTCATTTTTTCTTTTTCTTTTATACCAAATAATTATTAAGGAATTATAATTTTATTGATTAATAATGGTATTTCTCTTTACCCACTTTTATTTAAAAAAAAATAAGATAATAATCATTAGAGTACAAATATTGATTTAAGTTGATGTTTATAACTCAGTTTTAAACATTGAGAATTGTTTATTGCTCATAAAAAAATTATTCAAAAAAAAAGAATATTTTACTTCACCTACAGTGGTACTGGATTTGGGTTTTGCTCCTGAAATCTTCTCTCCCCTTCAGTTAGAACATGACTGAGTTATTCAGGACTATATACTCACCTTTGCTTCGCTCCTTTTTTAGCCCATACCCAACAAAGATGTACTCCATCCAGTAATAACTGAGACAAATGTAAAAAGATGTTCCACAAGATAATTAAAACTGCTTAGTTTTACGCTTCAGAGATACAGTGCGGAAACTTGGCCCACCGAGTCCGCGCCGACCAGCGATCACCCCGTACACTAGCGCTATCCTACACACTACAATTTACAATTTTACCTAAACCGATTAACCTACAAAGCTATACATCTTTGGAGCGTGGGAGGAAACCGGAGCACCCGGAGAAAACCCACATGGTCACAGGGAGAACATACAAAGTCAGTACAGACACCACCCGTAGTCGGGATCGAACCCACGTCGCTGGCATTGTAAGGCAGCCACTCTACTGCTGTGCCACCCCGTTAATATTGTTAATACGTTTAGGTTTATTATTGTCACTTGTACCAAGATACGAATAAAAGCTTTTGTTTGCCTGGTATCAAATCAAAGTAGAGCAAAGAGAAAGATACCAGAGTGAATCTTTGAGACTATAGTTTCTCAACTACTATTTAGCTGTTGTAAAGCTTATGTCATTTCATTTAATTTTGGTGCCGATAGAACTAAGGCTTTTACTTCCACTGTTCTGAGCCTTGCCAACTAAAAGCAATGCTGATTTTATTATTTTCTAACTTCCCACATTTTTGCAGTACATGTTAAGCCCCACGTTTCTAAGTCGGGAGTGTTCTGCTCGTCATCTTATCACATGGCAGGAGCAGTAACATCTATATTGATATCCAGGTTTTGGAGTCAGGTTGTGAAATCCCGTGTGGCTGTTTGAAGGGCATCCATCCATGTGCTCTCAGAAAGGTCGGGCTTGAACAATGCGTTTCACTGATGGGTTTTTTTTTGTCGTGACAACAAATGACTTAATTTTAGCTTCCATCAGTATAACAGATGACGGCATCCTCCTTTTCTCATCTATAACCTGTTCAAGGCTGCCTCACAAGTGGCAATGTTTGTTCATTAGCTGCGTAGAGTAAGTGATAAAGTCTTTGCTGGGGACCATGTTGTGGTTCCGTTAAGACCAACGCAATATAAGACCAAGTTCCATGCAGGGCTTTGTGGTGGGAAGTGGGGTAACTCAGTTAGGCAACATGTTTGCCACAGACAACGAGTTGAACCAAAAAGGACCTGTTTCTGTGCAGTGGAGCTTTATGACTCTTAATACCTCCTTGAATTTAAATTTTGACAACTCCCCTTCTCCCAGCTACAAATTCGCTATCAAAACATCATAGAACTGAAATGATGTGCTTTGCCATAAATGATAACAGATACACGAGTATTTTCAGCAATTTTTTTCTGATAGTCAAAATACAGTCAGCAGAACAGGTCATTAATTCATCTTTGGGTTGAGCAGGATTCTGACATGCTGATGTGTAGGTTCTTTGTAGTTATACTGGCTGTATTTGATGGTTTCCTTATGGTTGGCTAATTAAAATCTGTTTTATTTTGGCCAGTTAAGTTCTTTCAAAGGATAATCTGAAATTAAGAAACAGCATATTTGAACTTTTTGCACTGGCGAACGATCACTTGTAATATTTCTGCCGTTATTTTTCAATAAATGTTTATACTTCTAACTATATTGTGTTTGAAGTTCAGTCTCTTTTGTGGGATGGTTGACTATATTGTTTGCAGTTGTGGTTTTATGCAGTGCCAAGTGGTTTATCTGGTTAGGTGTAATGGAAAACATGCTTGTGTAGTATTTTGTCTTTAAAAAAAAACTAATTTGTGCACATTGCTTGCATTGTCAGAAATAAAACGTTTCTTATTATGAGCGGATTACTTAAAAACTCTTCTTCCTTTTGCAGGGTGATGGGCGAAGTCACCCAGTGTCGGAGTGTCTGGACTTGTGCCAGAACCTGGATTTGTCTGACACCATGGTGCAACAGAGGCTGGATGAGATCAAGGATTCAATCAAACGCGAGATACGAAAGGAACTTAAAATTAAGGAAGGAGCGGAGAACCTCAAGAAAGTCACAACTGATAAGAAGAATCTGGCATATGTGGAGAATATGTTAAAAAAGTCGAACAAAAAACTAGACGAGCTCCACCAGGAGCTGCAAGAGTTGAACGCGCACATTGTCGTGAATGATCCTGAGCTGGCAGGTAAATGATGCAGTTGTTTCTTGAGGGTCACTTTTCTTAGAGTCATGCAGTGTGCAAACAGGCCCATTGGCCCAATTTGTCCATACCGACCAACATGACCAATCTACACTAATCTCACCTGCCTGCATTTGGCCCATATCCCTCTAAACCTATTCTATTTGTGTACCTGTCTAAATGTTTCTTAAATGTTGTGATAGTAACTGCCTCGGCTAGCTCCTCCAGCAGCTCGTTCCATATGCCTACCGCCCTTTGTGTGAAACAAAATGGTGCCCCGTCGGGTTCCAATTAAATCCCCCCCCCCCTCCCCCCTTACCTTAAGCCTAGTCATACAGAATAGTGAAAGGTTTGGATAGAATGGATGTGGAGTGGATGTTTCCATTAATGGGAGAGTCTAGAACCAGGGGTCATGGCCTCAGAATTAAAGGATGTTCTTTTAGGAAGGAGATGAGGAGACATTTCTTTAGTCAGAGGTGGTGAATCTGTGGAATTCTTTGCCACAGAAGGTTGTAGAGACCAAGTCAGTGGATATTTTTTAAGGCAGAGATAGATAGATTCTTGATTAGTGCAGGTGTCCGAGGTTATGGGGAGAAGGCAGGAGAATGGGGTTAGGAGGGAGAGATAGATTAGCCATGATTGAATGGTGGAGTAGACTTGATGGGCCAAATGGCCTAATTTTACTCCTATTCCTTATGACCTGATGAAACTATGGCCTCTGGTTCTCGATTCCCTTACTCTGGGTAAAAGACTGTGCATTTACCCTATCTATTCCTCTCATGATCTTGTACACCTCTATAAGATCACCCCTCATCCTCCTGCGCTCGATGGAATAAAGTCCGAGCCTGCTCAACCTCTTTCCCTGTAAATCTTTTCTGCACCCTTTCCAGCTTAACAATATTTTTCCTATAACAGGGTGACAAAAACTGAACACAATACTGTAAATGTGACCCGACCAATGTCTTGTACCCAACTTCTACACTCAACCCTGAGACATACCACTACGACATCCAGTCTGAAAAACAACCTCCCACCATCACCCTGTGCTTCCTTCCATGAAGCCAATTTTCTATCCAGTCAGCTAGATGTCCTTGGATCCAACACGAACTAACCTTCCAGAGGAACCTTCTATGCTGAACCTTGTCAAATGCCTTGCTGAAATCCATATATACATCTACAACTCTGTCCTCATCAATCTCATCAGGATGAGAGGGGTCTTATAGAAACATATAAAATTATTAATGGATTGGACACGCTAGATGCAGGAAACATGTTCCCGATGTTAGGGGAGTCCAGAACCAGGAGCCACAGGGCCATTTAGAACTGATGAGGAATTTTTTTTTCACACAAACGTTGTAAATTTGTGGAATTCTCTGCCTCAGAAGGCAGTGGAGGCCGATTCACTGGATGCATTCAAAAGAGAGTTAGATAGAGCTCTTAGGGCTAGTGGAATCAAGGGATATGGGGAGAAAGCAGGAACAGGGTACTGATTGTGGATGATCAGCCATGATCATATTGAATGGTGATGCTGGCTCGAAGGGCCAAATGGCCTACTCCTGTACCTATTGTCTATTGTATCTAACCTTTTTGGTCACATCTTCAAAAAACACAAATATTTGTGTGAGACGATCTCCCACATACAAATCCATGCTGACTGTCCCTCATCAGTTCCTATCCATCTAAATGCAGGAATACCTTATTCCTCAGAATACTCTCTAGAAACTTTCCGTCCACAGATGTTGGACTCACTGGCCTGTAGTTCCCAGGTTTTTCCCTGCAGCCTTTCATAAATAGAGGCACAACATTTGCCACCCTCCAGTGTTCCGCATCTCACCCCTATTAAATGACGACTCCTAAATCTCGGCCAGGGCACCTGCAACTTCCTCTCTAGCGTCCCACAGTCTCCTTCTTGTAATATTGGAAATTATCAACTCATTTCTATACAGCTGCTGCACGGAGCAGTGTTTTTACTCTGCAACTCTATAAGTGAGCCGCTGTGCTTGCCTTTCACCACTGCTTCTCCCATTTGCATTCCAGCAGGGTAAATTCTTATCACATGGCAATCGAGAGCCGAGTTGGCAAGAGCCGCGTAAAAAAAGCGAGCCTGCTGCTGACAACAAAATAGATCAACCCTTTTATCTCTCCACGAGTAACTGGCCACCCCGCACACTGCTATCCATCTGCCCAGTCTTAAAAGTGCAGCAAATGTAGAGTTGTGTTTCAGTAAAACCATTTGTTCAAAGTCAAAAATGTTTTCTGTCATGCAACCAAGTATGCGCTGTATTTATAGATCTTCCTCGTGTAACCAGGCACATGCTGATGGGCACTTTGTTTCAACAGTAATTTCTAGATTAGTACGGAGTTTACAATAATATTTAGAATACTGCGATGGCATTAATTTGTATTCATTACACTTCATTTCCTGGTTGATAGAACAAACCTAGATAATATTCTTAGGTCTGAGCTAATGTTGCACTTTGGCAGGTTGCCAGGTAGCATAGCCGGAAGACAAATCTGTTGTCCACTTTTCTTGTTCCCCCTACTCTCCACTTTTATTTTAAAAGCAGACACGTTATATTCTTCAAATATTACTTTTATGAATGCTACACTGCAACACGTCAGAGAGAATTTTCTTTGCTTGCTACCCATTAGGCATCTAGCACGCAAGACAAGGGCAGCAGAAATGCTCATCCACCCGTACTTGTTTCTGGATGAGGCCATAACACATGTTAATGGTTTATTTCTCTACCACCGTTTAGTCATAGAGCATGGAAAACGGTTCTTCGGCCCAACTTGCCCATGCCCACCAAGATGCCCCATCCACACTAGTCCCACATGCCCGTATTTTGTCCATATCTAAATCTTTCTTATCCATGTACCTGTCCAAATGTCCATTAAATATTGTAGTATCTGCTTCAACGACCCCCTCTGGCAGCTTACTCCATATACCCATCATACCCATGTGTGAAAAAGCTGCCCCTCGGGTCCCCATTAAATCTTTCCCCTCTCACCTTAAACCTCTGTCCACTTGGTTCTTGATTCCCCTATTCTAGGCAAAATACTCTGCATATACCCTATCTATTCATCCTCCTGGTCTTATCATACATCTATAAGATCACCCCTCATCCTTCTGTGCTCCAAGGAATACCGATTCTTGCCTGCCCTATCTCTCCCTATAGCGCAGGCCCTCGGGTCATGGCAATATCCTCGTAAATCTTGTCTGCACTCTTTCCAGCTGAACAACATATTTTCTCTAGCAGGGTGACCATAACTGAATACGATACTACAAATGTAGCCTCGCCAATGTCTTATACAACTATAACATTTTTGTATCATAACATCCCAAGTTGTACGTGTGGGAAAGAACTGCAGATGCTGGTTTAAATCGAAGATAGACACAAAATGCTGGCGTAACTCAGCGGTACAGGTAGCATATCTGGAGAGAAGAATGGGTGACGTTTCGGGTCCAGACCCTTCTTCCCCCCCTTTATCCTTAAATGGTCTTACCCTCACCTTGCCTTCTTACTCACCAAAGGCATTCCATGGTCCCATTTAGCTGTCCTGATTCCCTGTTTGAGTAGAACACACTTTTCTACCCAACATATGTAAGTTTATACTTTCTGTTTGAGTTCTCTCCTGCTCTGTATCCCTCAAAAGCCCTCTATGAGTTTAACTTTGTAAACTTACATATGCTTCCTTTTACTTTGTGACTAAATTTGGAACATCATCCGTCATCCAAAGTTCACAAACCTCGCCATCATCCTTGACTGTCTTCCTCACGGGAACGTTTTGGTAAAACTAGCCAACATTTCCGAGGGCCCAACCATTAATAGTATTAGCCCTGTTATTCCTCGTAAGGTGCGTTACCTCATTTTTTTAGGATTAATTTCAATCTGCCATTGCTTGACCCACCCGAACAATTGCATTGAATCTAGTTCTAAAGTCACAAGGCTTTTCTATAAGTACCATCCATTTTTGTGGCTTCTGCCAATTTGCATTAATCATAGAAACATAGAAATTTGGTGCAGGAGTAGGCCATTCGGCCCTTCGAGCCTGCACCGCCATTCAATAGTTGAGGCCAGTTCATTGGCTATATTTAAGAGGGAGTTAGATGTGGCCCTTGTGGCTAAGGGGATCAGAGGGTATGGAGAGAAGGCAGGTACGGGATACTGAGTTGGATGATCAGCCATGATCATATTGAATGGCGGTGCAGGCTCGAAGGGCCGAATGGCCTACTCCTGCACCTAATTTCTATGTTTATCTATGTTTCTAATATGATCATGGCTGATCATCCAACTCAGTATCCCGTACCTGCCTCTTCTCCATACCCTCTGATCCCCTTAGCCACAAGGGCCACTAACTCCCTCTTAAATATAGCCAATGAACTGGCCTCAACTACCCTCTGTGGCAGAGAGTTCCAGAGACCCACCACTCTCTGTGTGAACAAAGTCCTTCTCATCTCGGTCCTAAAGCATTTCCCCCTTATCCTTAAGCTGTGACCTCTTGTCCTGGACCTCCCCAACATCAGGAACAATCTTCCTGCATCTAGCCTGTCCAACCCCAATCATGCATTCTTGCATTCATATCCAGGTCGTAACAAACCACAAGGGTCCCAGCCCCCATCCCTGAGTGCACCATTGGTCAAAGGATTCCAATCACAAATCATAACTTTTAAAAAATGTTTTGTGCATTTTACTGAAACAAAAGCAATATTACATGCAAATGCTTTGATCAAACAGACATCTTTTTTACAGTTATTTATAATTCTGTCTTTTAGTAATTTCCTGTCCCCAGTTTAAGTAGTATGTCTTTGCATAGTGTACACATGATTGCTGATAGTCTTTTTTACGATTGAGAAACCAGATGGCGGATCTTTGAGGCTGTTTAAACTGCATTGACTTTAAATGCAGACATGTTAATCTACTTTTTACTGCTAACATTACTGTCAAATTGTATGCAGAGTAAAACGAGGAAATCCTCGTTCAGGCTTTAGATTGCAGCCGTTTTATATTGGGCTTTTCACAAAAGTATTTTCTGAATATTTACCCTCAATTGTACTAGTACTCAGTGCAAAGCTTATATGATGTAGCACTTTCATTGATCTCTTCAGCCAAAAAAGATAAGTTCGTTTTTGCTGAGTAGACAAAATGAACATAAATTGCAGCTTATCTTGGAAACTGATGTTTAAATATGAAGTATGGCCGTTGGCCGGATATTGGTTCTCCTTTTTCAATTTTATTTTTGATTTCATCTTGTCAGTTCTTCAAATGCTTCTCCAAACACTCAATAACCAACTTTCCCATCAAAACAATTTGTCACTAAACTGTTACTAATGTGCATTTTCTTAACTTGGGAAATTAATAGTCAAGTCAAGAGTGTTTTATGGTCATATTTCCCGAAATGAGACAATTAAATTCTTACTTGCAGCAGCACAACTTGATATGTAGCCAGGGTGAAGTGGGGCTGGTCTCTGGTGATGCTGACTGCCTTTGTGAGACAGCGACTCCCAAAGATCTCTTTGATGGATTAAAACATATCTTGTCCTGTCAACCATCAGTACTCATTTTAAGCAGGCACAGGCCTATCACCCAACCAGAAAATCTTGAGATTTAACTGTAGGTCAATCTTTCATATTGCTCCTAATGTGCAATTTTTTTTTCTATCGTTTTTTGATATCATGTTCTCTCCCTCAAATGTTGTATCATTAAATCTAATTAATGTTTTAAAATGGCAGTCATTATTTCACATTTCTTTTGGTTAAAAAAAAAAAAAAGCTTTTTCAACAAAACCCAGACATCTGTCTGTTCTTGCCTTTGGTTTTCATATTTTGAAAGAGGAAAGGTTTGTTGTGTCAAAACCACCAACATGACCTGTAGTGCATTTCACAAAAGACAGAGCCATTCAAAGTAACCGAGAATGAGTCCAATGACAGCAACTATGTGATCTGTATTTTGAGTGAAAAAAAATCCATTTAAAGCAAAAGAGAATGCCAGTCAATGATGACAGAAGTTTCCATTCTAAATTAAAGTAGCAATAAATAGCACTGTAAACACAGCTGCATGAATTTGTCTCTGTAATGGGATTCCCCAGGGCTTCCAGTTCACTAAAATTCATGCTGACCCAGCAGTAAAGATTTCAATGAATCCAACAAGCAGACTGATTCACAGCAGTGATTATGCTGCAAGAGTGGTAGTAAAATCTGAAGTGTAACACCTGCCAGCTCTCTAACTAAATGGCAAGAGGTTTGGTGTTTAACAATAAGTAAACTTGTTACAAAGGCAATCAATTGCAATAGATGCCGGCTTTAAATATAGAATTTACCCATGACATTTTACATTGATGGAGACAAAACGTGGACGCTGAACCTCTGGAGTGGAGTCCAAAGGAAAAGTAAACAAAATGGCGTTTGAAAGTGGGGTATTGGGAGGGGAGGATTGAGATAGAAATGGAGTGGTTTAATATCCAGTGTGCAGGACAAGCAGCTTGAAGGTTTGATCACCATTGGTGAGGTAAAGAGAGCAGTGGGGGGTGGGGGGGGGATATATACAGGAGACCAAGAAGTCGGAGAAACTGAGGAATTTGTAAGCCCGTATGCACTTAGAAACTCAGGGTGTTTGTAGGTCACTGGGCACAGGGTTGATGGGTGAAAGAAACTTGATGCAAACTAAGATGTAAGCAGCAGGGTTTTTTGATGACTTCAACTATGCAGCATTTGGGAAATGGGAGATTTGCCAGGAGAGCACTGAAATAGCCATGTCTGGGTATAATAAAAGCATAAAGCATTTTTCAGTAAATAGATTTGAGTCCTGCATGCAAATATGAGGTATGGCATAAGTTGAAGTGAAGGAAGCTGTCTTTGGGCTGGATAGGATATGGATTTGACATCATAGGTGAGAATCCAATAGAATGCAGTGGTTACAAACACTTTGGTGCAGCCTGAGCTTTTGGCTGAGGAGAGAGGTTTCATTCTTCTTCTTGCGTATGGCATGCATGTTACCATATTTGTTTTATTTGATCTTATTTGATTGTGCACGCCGGGTTGATTGCATTCGTCAAAACAGAGCGGACCACGTGAAGGTTGCAATCTCCCACCCCAGAGGTTTCATTAATCGAGTGTCGGTTTAGAAACTCATCCAAACCAATGGTGTGTAATAAGAAACAGTGTCCTGTCCACAGTGGAAGGCACAGTGGAAGGATTGGGAAAGGTGATAGTAAGATGAAAGCAGGGTGTTGTTAACAAGTGGAATGTGATATGTTTTGGCTGTGGTCACCACAGATAGCAGGTGGATGAAATATGGATAAGCCAAGATAGACTGTACTCTAATGGGCCTGTTCCACTTGGGCGACTGCCGCAAAATATTTAACACGTTGAAAAAATTTCGCCGACAGTGGCGACATTTTTTGCTGTCATAAGTTGTCGCCAGGTGTCGAAGGTGAATTCCATTAAAACTAGTCCCTGGCAGTCGCCTAAAGAGTCACCTAAGTGGGACAGGCCCATAAGAATATCAGTGATTAGAGACGTCATAGCAGCAGGTTTTATTCTCAATGACTGGAATGATAAGACACGTGCCTGCAAAAGGAGGTCAAACTGAGGATGGTGTATACATCGCTGGTTGTGTATATATAAAAATATGGTATGGTTATGGTTGTGCCTGTACAGGATGTTTTCTGTTATCTATCTCAAAACGTGGAATCAGATTTCACACATCGGCCTTTTTATAAACAATGATTCCACGGTTAACAAATCTCATTTGCTTAATGTATGTTATCTTTATTCCATCGAAGAAAGATGTGTAAAATGTTGGAATCAACCGCTCATGCAGCGCTAATGGAGAGAGAATGAAACAGTTAGCAGTTCAAGCCAAAGACAGACACAAAATGCTGGAGTAAAGCAGCGGGACAGGCAGCATCCCTGGAGAGAAGGGGTGGCTGAAGTTTCAGGTCGAGACCCTTCTTCAGACTAGTTCCTTCTCTCCAGAGATGCTGCCTATCCCGCTGAGTTACCGCAGCAATTTGTGTCTACAGTTTAAACCAGCATCTGCAGTTCCCTCCTTAACATTTCAAGACATGTGATCTGATGGGAAATTTTAACTTGAAATACTGGCTCTCTCTTCACAGATCCTGCGTGACGCGGAGTGGTTCCAGCATTTCCTGATCTTATTTCCAACTTGGGGTATAGATTGGGTGGAATGCACACAGTCTTTCCCCCAAGTTAGAGGAATCGACAACTAGAGGGGAAAGGTTTCATATGAGAGGGGGAAGATTTAATAGGAACCTGAGGGGCAGCTTTTTCCACACAGAAGCGGTACATATATGAGATGTCAGGACTTTCATATGAGGAAAGACTGGATAGACTCGGCTTGTACTCGCTAGAATTTAGAAGATTGGAGGGGGGGATCTTATAGAAACTTACAAAGTTCTTCAGGGGTTGGACAGGCTAGATGCAGGAAGATTGTTCCCAATGTTGGGAATGTCCAGAACAAGGGGTCACAGTTTATGGATAAGGGGGAAATCTTTTAGGACTGAGATGAGAAAAACATTTTTCACACAGAGAGTGGTGAGTCTCTGGAATTCTCTGCCCCAGAAGGTAGTCGAGGCCAGTTCATTGGCTATATTTAAGAGGGAGTTAGATGTGGCCCTTGTGGCTAAAGGCATCAGGGGGTATGGAGAGAAGGCAGGTACAGGATACTGAGTTGAATGATCAGCCATGAACATATTGAATGGCGGTGCAGGCTTGAAGGGCCGAATGGCCTACTCCTGCACCTATTTTCGATGTTTCTATGAAACAAACCGCTGGAGGAAGTGGATATAGTAGATATGACAACATTTAAAAGACATTTGGACAGGCAGATGGTTAGGAAATGTATGGAGGAACATATAGGTCAAGTGCATGCAAATAGGACTAGCTTAGATGGACATCTTGATTAGCGTGGACAATTGTGGCCAACAGCAGTTCCATGCTGTATGACATTTTGACTTGTAACTACAGCAATGTTCTGATTTTGTATTTTTGTCAATTATAGAGTCTATATATATTTGCCTTGCCATCTCTTCTGCGTTGTATTATGAAAACGTATGATATTTGCTTTGAACCTGTATAAGAACCAGACCATACATTGACATGTTACGGATAGAACCCCACTTAGTGGTCAAACTATGGTTACTAGTGGAAGCTTGAAGACTTGCATTTTCTCTAGTTACCCAGGATTTCTTCACCATAATCACAGCCTTAATCAAAGCTACATTTATTTGTGCAAATCTATATTCGCCTCACCTCAAAACATGCTGCCTGATTTATGACCTGCTTTCTGGCGATTAGGAAATGGATATATTGTATGAAATCTCCGGAAAATGATGTGTTCATTTTTTAGATCTGGGTTCTCAGTTCTGCTGGAATCTATTTTATTGCCAGCCACTAATGGTCCTGAGTTAGAACATACAATAGTGCAGCATAAGAACAGGTCTTTCGGCCCACAATGTCTGTGCCAAAAATGTTGCCAAGGCCCAACTCTTACCTGCCTGCACAAATCCATATGCCTCCATACCCTGCATATCCATATGTTTATCAAAATGTCTTTTAAATTCTGTGACTAAGTGGTGATGGTGAGCCGCCTTCTTGAATTGCAACAGTCCTTCAAGTGAAAGCACAGTGTTATTGGGCAGAATGTTCCAAGATTTAGATCCAGTCACACAGAAGAATAAGCAATATATTTATTGGTCCAGGTAGTGTATGATTTGGAGGAGCAAGGACATCCGGAACGTAGCCTAATTTGGCTTAATGATGGAAGTTCTGGGTTTGCGAGGTGCTGCTGGAGTAGCTTGGGCAAATAATCGCAGTGAATTTCATAGACTGCACGCAGAAAAGCCACTGCGCGTGTAAGACAATAGACAATAGGTGCAGGAGTAGGCCCTTCGGCCCTTCGAACCAGCACCGCCATTCAGTGTGATCATGGCTGATCATCCCCAATCAGTACCCCGTTCCTGCTTTCTCCCCATATCCCCTGATCCCCTATTTTTAAGAGCCCTATCTAGCTCTTTCTTGAAAGCATCCAGAGAACCGGCCTCCACCACACTCTGAGGCAGAGAATTCCACAGACTCACCACTCTGTGAGAAAAAGTGTTTCCTCTTCTCCGATCTAAATGGCTACCTCCTTATTCTTAAACTGTGACCGCTGGTTCTGATCTCCCCCAACATCGGGAACATGCTTCCTGCCTCTAGCGTGTCCAAGCCCTTAACAATCTTGTATGTTTCAATGAGTTTTCCTCTCATCCTTCTAAACTCCAGAGTGTACAAGCCCAGCTGCTCCATTCTCTCAGCATATGACCGTGCCGCCATCCCGGGAATTAACCTTGTAAACCTACGCTACACTCCCTCAATGGCAAGGATGTCCTTCCTCAAATTGGGGGACCAAAACTGCCAAGGAATGAACATTTATGACAGTTGATCGGGTGCGATTCAGGCAGGTTGCTTTATCCTGACGTTATTGAGCTTCGTGGGAGTTATTGCCACTGTACTTATCCAGGGGATTTCCATTGTGCTCCTGGTTAGTCTAGGCCGCTCTTCATGCAGGCATGGGTTGCTTCATTTCTGTATTGTCTGTACCTTTCATAACTAGGTTTCTGACCATGGTCAAGGCCACTTGCCACCATTAGCCGATTGACTGCAACTTGTCCTCACAGCAGCCATGTCTAATTCCGGCCTCCCGCTATTCCATATATTCTTTTTGCCCTATCTCTCCACCCAACTTTCTCTGCTACTTTAAACGTACATGTTTTTCTGTCCCTTCCCAGTTCTGATCTGAAACAGTGACTCTTTTTCTTGCCACTGATGGTGCCTAACCTACTCCGTGCTTCCAGCGTATTATTTTTATGGCAAAATCTGTACCTTGTTTATTTCTTCCCCAAAGTTGTGAAAGGGAAGAAATTACTGAAATCATCAGGAAACTAAAAGTAACACAAGAGTACAGTAGAGAGCATGCTGACCGGTTGCATTGTGGCTTGGTTTGGCAGCTTGAGCGCCCAGGAGCGGAAAAGACCACAAAAAGTAGTAAACACTGCCCAGTCCATCATCGGCTCTGACCTCCCTACCATCGAGGGGATCTATCGCAGTCGCTGTCTCAAAAAGGCTGGCAGCATCATCAAGGACCCACACCATCCTGGCCACACACTCATCTCCCCGCTACCTTCAGGTAGAAGGTACAGGAGCCTGAAGACTGCAACGACCAGGTTCAGGAATAGCTACCGCCAGCCATCAGGCTATTAAACTCAACTCAAACAAAACTCTGAACATTAATAGCCCATTAATGGCTTATTTGCACTTTATTTGTTTATTTATTCGTGTGTGTGTGTATATATTTATATAATGGTATATGGCCACACTGATCTGTTCCGTATTCATGCCTTCTATATTCTGTTGTGCTGAAGCAAAGCAAGAATTTCATTGTCCACACATGACAATAAACTCTCTTGAATCTTGAGAAGGTATTTTAAGCACAGAATGCTGGACAGGATGCAATTAAGAAGGCAAATCGCCTTCTGGATTGTTAAATGGTTGGGAGATAGGGAGAGCAAATGAGAGGAATAAAGAATACGTTCTGCTGGGCAGAATGTGACATGGTTATCCCAAGACCTGCAGTTTGGCCCCGAATTTGCGTTTTGAAACTTAATAACTTGGATCTAGGAATGAAAAGCTATCTGTCTTAGTCTGCAGCTGACAAATTGGAAAGCCGTGTAGATGAATTGTGTAGGAATTTCCTAAAGGACATTTACAGAGTAAGTGAAGAGGCCAAACTATGTCCTCTAGTTACCTCTTATAATTTTATGTTCCTCTATCACATTACACCTTGGCTTCCTTCATTCAATGAAGAACACGCCCGGCCTCTCTAATCTATCCTGAAAACTAAAAGTCCTCCCATCCAAGTGAATATTCCCGTGCACTTTTCCTACCACCAGCACATTCTTCCTAAAGGAGGGCGATCAGAACTGCACACAATATTCCAAATATAATCTAACTAGCACCATGATGCCCCAAATGTTATCGCGTCACAAAGTTGTACAGCACAGAAACAGGCCATTCTTCCCGCCACATCCATGCTAACCTATGAAGGCAAGCATGCAATTGCCGCCTTCACCATGCTCTATCGGTATTGCCACTTTCAGGGATCTGTGTACTATTCATCAATATTCCTTAGTGCCCATCTATTAACTGTGTGTCCTATTTCTGTTTGACTTCCAAAATGCATCACCTGGAACTTGTCGGATTAAATACCATCTGGCAAACCGGTACCCAACTTTCCATCTGATCTAGATGAAGTCATCTTTGGACCTGATCGCTAAGTTTGATATCCAGAAGATGTTGGATGGAAATTTAATGGCACATCTGGAGAGTGCTTGAGCTCCTATCGCCTTTCTTTAAGGGAATTTAAGTCCCAATATCTTGTTCATTGGTTAAGGGAAGAAAACTTAAATCCAGCAAACATAATTCCCTGGTTTGAAACTGCAGAGTAATGTGTTACAAATAATTTAATACAACAACAAATTACAGCCGATCATTAACAGTTTGTTGTCCAGCACAAGACATTTTTGGAGTATCATACTCAAGTCCTTTATGATTTCAGATTGTCCACGAACCCCAGATACTCCTAATCCTGAGTGTACAAATAATAGCCGCATTGCTGCCTTGAAGAAACAATTGGACATTGAGCTGAAAGTGAAGTTGGGAGCTGAGAATATGATCCAGATGTATTCGAATGGATCTTCAAAGGTGGGTAAATGTGCTGAAATGTACCCACAATATTACAGAGTTAATGTTGCAATTAAATAATATACTTTGTGTACTGGTCTGGCTATTTTTGACTGGTCTAAGTTGTGCTACTGTCATAATTTGTCAAATAATAATTGCACACAATTATGTACTGAATGCTTTGTTCTGCTAATGTTAGTTCTGTACTGCAGTGGCATAACTTGTGGCATAACTTGTTGCATAAATTGGGAAATAACTGCATGTGGCCCAGTACCTGGAACACATTGTTGCAATCTCGAAATATATTTATTTGGTTTTCCCCGATGTATATTTATCTTCTCTTTTCAGCTTTTGATAAAGCTCAGCAAGTTTACTTTGGGGTAATCAGAAGTCAGTCTGAAGAAGGGGCCTAACCCAAAACGCCACCTGGTCCACTTAGTTATTTCTGTACTTTGTCTTATAGACAATAGGTGCAGGAGTAGGCCATTCGGCCCTTCGAGCCAGCACCGCCGTTCAATGTGATCATGGCTGATCATTCCCAATCAGTACCCCGTTCCTGCACTTCTCCCCATATCCCCTGACTCTGCTATTTTTAAGAGCCCTATCTAGCTCTCTCTTGAAAGCATCCAGAGAACCGGCCTCTGAGGCAGAGAATTCCACAGACTTCTCTTACTTTGGGGTAGTGTCAGCTGCACAATATCTATGCGTTAGATGCTTGGATGAATCTTGGGTGCTGTGTGAAAGCACTTGCATTCATCCAGAAATCATACTGATTCTGCGCTATTAAAGCCAGTCTAAGGGGATTACTAGGTCCTCCAACTACGATACAAATCATCATACTGAATTGAGTATGACTGTTCCCAGCCAGGCCCCTGGTAGGCAAAGGTCCATTGCAAAAAATGGAAAACTACTATGTGGCCACAATTATTGTTGGCAAGAGTTGAGGTGGGAGACACATCAAAGTGATACGCTGTGTTCTATTGTGGTTAGGACTGAGGTACACACTTTTGTAGCACTACAGAAAGATCAATGCGCTCGCTCTGTCCCATCACTTGGTGATGATCTGTTCAAATCAATAATATTTGGTTGAAGCAAGGAATTGCAGATGCTGGTTAATACACAAAAGGACACAAGGTGCCCGTGTAACTCACACCCAAAATGTCACTTATCAATATTCTCCAGAGATGCTACCTGACCTGCTGAGTTTCTCTAGCACTTTGATCCCAAAGGACATTCGGTGCTGCATTTATTGACGTCCCTTACCTTGACAGATACATAATATCATCAAATAATATTAACTCTTAAATTATATTTTCTCTGTTCGTCAAAATAAAGTCATAGAGTAATACAATGTGGAAACAGGCCCTTCGGCCCAACTTGCCCACACCGGCTAACATGTCCTGACTACACTAGTCCCACCTGCTCGCATTTGCTCCATATCCCTCCAAATCTGTCCTATCCATGTACCTGTCTAACTGTTTCTTAAATGTTGGGATGGTCTCTGCCTCAACTACCTCCTGTGGCAGCTTGTGCCATACACCCACCACCCTTTGTGTGAAAAGGTTACCCCTTAGATTCCTATTAAATCTTTTCCCCTTCCCCTTAAACCTATGTTCTCCAGTCCTCGATTCACCTTCTCTGGGCAAAAGACACTACCCGATCTTTTCCTCTCATGATCTTATTCACCTCTATCACCCCCTCATCCTCCTGTGCTCTAAAGAATAGAGTCTCGGCCTACTCAACCTCTCCTTATAGCTCAGACCCTCTAGTCCTGGAAACATCCCCGTAAATCTCTGTACCTTTTCCAGCTTGGCAACATCTTTCCTATAACACGGTGCCCAGAACTGGACAATACTTTAAATGCGGCCTCACCAAAGTCTTATACAACTGTAGCATGACCTCCCAACTTCTATACTCAATACTCTGACTGATGAAGGCCAATGTGCCAAAAGCCCTTTTGACCACCCGATCTACTGCGACTCCACCTTCAAGGAACCATGCACCTGCATGCCTCGATCCTTCTGCTCTACAACATTACCCAGAGCCCCACAATTTACTGTGTAGGTCCTGCCCATGTTAGACTTTCCAAAATACAACACCTCACATTTCTCAGCATTAAATTCCATCAACCATTCCTCAGCCCACCTGGCCAATCGATCTAGATCCTGCTACAATTTTTCACAACCATCTTCACTATTTGCAAAACCACCCACTTTTGTATCATCTACAAATTTGCTAATCTTGCCGATCTATTCCTAATCAGCCCTTGTCGGTCTAAATGCCTGTATATCCTATCCCTCAGAATACTCTCTGGTAACTCTCCAACTACAGATGTTAAGCTCATTGGCCTATAGTTCCCAGCATTTTCCCTGCAGCCCTTATTGAATGGAGGCACAACATTTACCACCCACCAATCTTCCGGGACCTCTCCTGTATTTAAAGACGATTCGTAAATTTCAACCAGGGCTCCCGCAATTTCCTCTTTAGCTTCCCACAATGTCCCTGGATATATCTGATATATCTGATCAGGCTCTGGAGATTTGTCTACCTTCATACACGATAGTACCTTCAGCACCTCGTTGACCGTAACGCTGACTGCTCACAAGACACTTTCATTGACTGCCACAGGTTCCTCCGTCCAGACCATTCTCATGTTATTTTCCATTGAATACCAGAAATTGGAAAATTCTTTATTCATACCTTGGGATTGTAAGCCACCCAAGCGGAATATGATATGTTCTTCCAATTTGCGGCCACTTAGGAGAATGGCAGAAGTCAAGGGCAGACAGGTCAATGTGGGAGTGGGAAGGAGAAGCTCAAGATGGCACAGAGTGTAGGTGCTTTGCAAATCAGAGGCCTAGTCTATGCTTGGTTGGTTTACTGAGTATGGAACTTGACCTGTTGAGTTCTTCCAGTGTTCTTTTATTTTGGCTCCAGCTTCCGGCATCTGCAGACTCTTTTGCCATCGTACTGCCTAAATTTTGTACAAGACTGGGTCGTAGGACATTGAACAGAACAGCCCAGGAATAGACCCTTTGGCCCACCATGTTTGTGCCAAACTAGAAGCCAGATTAAACTGACCTCATCTGCCTGTGCACGATCCATATCCCTCTATTCCCTGCACTTCCATGTGCTATCTAAAAGCCTCTTAAACACCACTACCATAATCTGCCTCCACCGCCACCCCAGGCAATACATTCATGGCCCCCATTACTCTCTGTGTAACAAAAAAAACTCGATGAAAGCTCTCACCAAATCAACAAATATCTCAACATAGGAATGATTCTATGGGGGTTCTTAAAAATGAATTAAAAATGAAAGTGTTATGACTTTTTTTATCCCCCCTTTTCCTTAATCTATGATGAATTGTCCCAAATGATGTCTGGGTTATAATCTGCATGGTCCTGACATCTGGTTCAGTACCACTCCTGATGATGCATGCACTCACTTATGGTGCCCTCCATAATGTTTGAGACAACGACCCATTATTTATTTATTTGCCTCTGTACTCCACAATTTGAGATTTGTAATAGAAAAAAAAATGTCATGTGGTTAAAGTACACATTGTCAGATTTTAATAAAGGGCATGTTTATACATTTTGGTTTCACCATGTAGAAATTAGAGCAGTGTTTATACATAGTGACCCCTCCCCCCCCCCCCTCCCATTTCAGAGCACCATAATGTTTGGGACACAGCAATGTCATGTAAATGAAAGTAGTCATGTTTCGTATTTTTTTGCAAATCCTTTGCATGCAATGACTGCTTGAAGCCTGCGATTCATGGACATCACCAGTTGCCGGGTGTCTTCTCTGGTGATGCTCAGCTTTGGGGGCTAGTCCCCTTCCGTTTTCTCTTCAGCATATAAAAGGCATGCTCAATTGGGTTCAGATCGGGTGATTGACTTGGCCACTCAAGAATTCACCATTTTTTAGCTTTGAATAACTCCTTTGTTCCTTTAGCACTCTGTTTGGGATCATTGTCTTGCTGTAGAACGAACTGCCGGCCAATGAGTTTTGAAGCATTTGTTTGAACATGAGCAGATAGGATGTGTCAAAACACTGCAGAATTCATTATGCTACTACCATCAGCAGTTGTATCATCAATGAAGATAAGTGAGCCAGTTGCTTCAGCAGCCACACATGCCCAGGCCACAACACCCCCTGTTTCACAGCTGAGGTGGTATGCTTTTGATCTTGGGCAGTTCCTTCTCTCCTCCATACTTTGCGCTTGCCATCACTCTGATATAAGTTATTCTTTGTCTCAACTGTCCACAAGACCTTTTTCCCAGAACTGTGGTTGCTCTTTTAAGTACTTCTTGGCAGACTGTAATCTGGCCGTCCTATTTTTGCGGCTAACCAGTGATTTGCATCTTGCAGCGTAGCCTCTGTATTACTGTTCACAAAGTCTTCTGCGGACAGTGGTCATTGACAAATCCACACCTGACTTCTGAAGAGTGTTTCTGATCTGTCGGACAGGTGTTTGGGGATTTTTCTTTATTATAGAGAGAATTATCCTGTCATCAGCTGTGGAGGTCTTCCTTCGCCTGCCAGCCCCTTTGCGATTAGAAACCTCACCAGCGCTCGCTTTCTTCTTAATGATGTTCCAAACAGTTGATTTTGGTAAGCCTAAGGTTGGACTGATGTCTCTCACAGTTTTATTCTTGTTTCTCAGTCTCATAATGGCTTCTTTGACTTTTATTGGCACAACTTTGGTCCTCGTTGATAAACAGCAATACATTTTTTTTTCAACGGTGGTGGAAAGGCTGGAGGAAAGACTAGGTGCTGAGAGCTCTCTTATACATGCATTAAGGAGGCAATTAAACACACCTGGGCAATTACAAACACATGTGAAGCCATGTGTCCCAACCATTATGGTGCCCTGAAATGGGGGGAGGGGCTGCTGTAATTTCTACATGGTGAAACCAAAACGTATACAAATTCCCTTTAATAAAGTCTGACAATGTGTACTTTAACCATATGTGATTTTCCCTATTACAAATCTTAAATTGTGGAGTAAAGAGGCAAATAAATAAATGATAGGTCTTAGTCCCAAACATTATGGAGGGCACTGTATACCACCTGGGGCACTGGTCCATTTTCTGAAGTTCTGTTGCATATTTAGTTTTGTATCAGGAAAGGGCGGTCTTTAAACTGCAGCTGTTCTGTTTAAATGAGTGTTAAAACATTATATTTGCCTCCTGACTTGTTCTATTAAAAGGCAGTGCCAGTTTCTTGATGTGGCTGAAGGGCTAAAGTACTGCCTGAACAAACAAAATCTCCAAAGCAGACATCTGTTTGTTTTCTGTAATATTCGTAAAATTCAGCAATGGAATACATTAAGTCTTGCCATTCCCTGATGCAAAGAAATTACAAGCTAAAGTTGGGATCTTACGATTTGGATTTCCATTGAAAACCAGTTTGTCCAGCTAATAGCTCTCGTATAGCATCAAAAGATAAGTATATGTTGAAAGCAGTTGTTGCTGGATTAATCTCTGGCATCGGAGATAAATTATACAGCCAATCATATCACTTTAGAATGTTTTTTCACTTTGAACTAAAATCAGCTTTGTGTCGATAATGTGGAGTGGATATAATTTAGCAGCAAAGACATGCTTTTTGATTGTTTTGGAGTTATGAACAAATGGGTGTTTGGTGTTTTGAAGCTCTTGGGTCAGGCGATAACAGCGGGAATCAAAACTAGTACAGAGCAGCAGATCTGCTTTAGATCAACAAACCTTTTTGCTGCATCCCTTTGACAGAATAATTTCTAATCTTACCTTTTGCATTACAGCTTCTGGTTTGCTGTGTATTTCAGTGTTATCAGTTTTTATTTGATTCCCTAGATTTGCAGGGATGTGCAGAATCAAAATGTGGTGGTTTCTATGGCATCTCATTGCATTTTTGGATTTGCAATTCATAATTTTGTGCGGTTGTCAATGAGATGAAGG
This sequence comes from Raja brachyura, assembly GCA_963514005.1. The sequence goes on along the minus strand of OY740790.1, from coordinate 65,621,752 downwards.
CAACGAGGCTAATATAACCATATAACAATTACAGCATGGAAACAGGCCTTCTCGGCCCTTCCAGTCCGTGCGGACCATTTATTTTCCCCTAGTCCCATCTACCTGCACTCAGACCATACCCCTCCATTCCCTTCCTGTCCATATACCTATCCACTTTACTTTTAAATGTTAAAATTGATCCTGCCTCCACCACTTCTGCAGGAAGATCATTCCACACATCCACCACTCTCTGAGTAAAGAAGTTCCCCCTCATGTTACCCCTAAACTTCTGTCCCTTAATTCTCATGTCATGCCCTCTTGTTTGAATCTTTCCTACCCTCAATGGGAAAAGCTTATCCACGTCAACTCTGTCTCTCCCTTTCATCATTTTAAAGACCTCAATCAAGTCCCCCCTTAACCTTCTGCGCTCCAAAGAATAAAGACCTAACTTGTTGAACCTTTCTCTGTAACTTAGTTGCTGGAACCCAGGCAACATTCTAGTAAATCTCCTCTCTACTCTCTCTATTTTGTTGACAACCTTCCTATAATTAGGCGACCAAAATTGTACACCATACTCCAGAATTGGTCTTACCAATGCCTTGTACAATTTTAACATTACTTCCCTACTCCTATATTCAAAGCTCTGATTTATAAAGGCCAGCACACCAAAAGCTTTCTTTACCACCCTATCTACATGCGATTCCACCTTCAGGGAACTATGCACAGTTATTCCTAGATCCCTCTGTTCCACAGCATTCCTCAATTCCCTACCATTTACCACGTACATCCTATTTTGATTTGTCCTGCCAAGATGTAGCACCTCACACTTATCAGCATTAAACTCCATCTGCCATCTTTCAGCCCACTCTTCCAAATGGCCCAAATCTATCTGTAGACTTTGAAAATCTACTTCATTATCCACAGCACCCCCTATCTTGGTATCATCTGCATACTTACTTATCCAATTTTCCACCCCATCATCTAGATCATTGATGTACATGACAAACAACAGTGGACCCAACACCGATCCCTGAGGCACCCCACTGGTCATCGGCTTCCAACCTGACAAACAGCCATCCACCATTACTCTCTGGCATCTCCCATTCAGCTAACACCCAATATGTTACTTGATTCAAATACATGTATTTTTCAGCACTGGTGTATAAGCACTTCAGTTCTGATGTTACATTATGGAGGCTCTGTAATTATTTTTTTAAGACAGAAGAAAATCTAAATGCACTGGTATCAGAAGAGTGTTAGATCTATACAGATATAAAGCTCTTTACTATATTGTCAGTTCATATAATGTATTGTTTATTCGTCAAACTTTGAAAAAGCTGTGTAAAATATATATTTTTAACTTTTTGGTTTAAACTCTTACCTTTAATTTCCAGGATAGAAAGTTGTTAGCTGCAGCTCAACAAATGCTTCAAGATAGTAAAACAAAAATAGAAGTTATAAGGATGCAAATTCTTAAATCTACGCAGACAAGTGAAACGGTATTTGAAAATTCAGATGGAATAGGTAAGAGAAAGAATTACTATCTGATTATTGGACTGGGGTTATAAGCCAAGTATATTTATGTGACGGTATTAATGTATAAACTGTTATCTTGTAAATTGTGATGTAAAGAGTTAACCCCAGTTTTACCTTGACAGGGTAAGATTTTGAGATAAAAGTTTTCTGTTCTTCCAAAATTAATAATAAAAGCATGTAAAAGCCTTAGTCAACGTCCTTTATATTTATGCATTTGTAGCGTAAAGGTCTCCCATAAAGACAGTTGTGGCAACTGATGCCTTCTAGTAACTAGATATCAACCAGAGATCATCTTTTGCATTTCTAAACTCCAGATGATGATACCAGCTTAGTTTATCCAATCTTGGAAAATAGGCGGCAATCTGCCAGATATCAGTCTAGACAACCGTCTCAAGCTTTCTAAACAACCATTTCCACACTAATGTATTTCCATCTGCTTATAAGCTGTTTTAGGCCTACAAGTCCCTTGCACCTAAACAAAATGTATATCATCCATTTGATCGTGTCCTTTTGCCTCTATTGTGCTTCTATTGAGATCATGTGTTTAATATTTTCAATTCAATTAATTGAATCCGGAAGTTGCAAACAATGCAAGCATTTATTGTTTGGGAAAGAACTGCAGATGCTGGTTTAAATCGAAGAGAGACACAAACTGCTGGGGTAACTGAGCGGAATAGGCAGCATCGCAGGAGAGAAGGAATGGGTGACAATTAGGGTGGAGACGTCTGAAGAAGGGTCTCGACCCGAAACGTCACCCATTCCTTCTCTCCAGAGATGCTGCCTGTCCCGCTGAGTTACTCCAGCGGTTTGTGTCTATCAGCATTTATTGTTGATGTTTTTTTTGATTATGTAAAAATTGAAAGAAGTCCATTTTCTGACACTTGTGTGTGGTGTAAATGTTCCTAGCTGCCTATCAGCCTCAGCATGAATGTCATCCATTTTGTACAACATATGGCACAGACTGCTTCAGTACAGATAAGGAATGGAATACACTACAATCCTTTCATATATCGGTAAACATGTCAACTTGTGACCTTATGGAAAAAACGTCATGTTGAAGTAGCTAAAGATAGTTGGGTTCATAATACTGCAGGGCTGCCAACTCTCACGCTTTCGGCGTGAGACTCACGCCTTGGAGCTATTTCTCACGCCCCCACGCTCATGACCGAGTTCTCACGCTGAGTTCAGTCCCTGCGCCAGTTTGTCTCTTTGCGCCGGCTGCCAGCGCTCTGTGCGGTCTGGGGAAGCGCGTCAGTTGACGGCTGTGAGTGACGTTGCATCTCTTCTCTTCTCTTTGGTCGAATGTGCAGCTGCCGACAACAACAACAACAACAGCCAGGTGAAGGTGAACCAGTTGTCAAAAATGGGGTTGGGGGGGGGGGGGGGGGGGGGGGGTTGGGCGACGACGACCACAATGAGGCCAAGCATCTAGGACAGGGTTCGGACTACGGGCACACGGCCCGTAACCCGAAAAACCGCATTTTCATTTTAATTCGATTTTGCGGGATCCCGACCTGGAACAGAAGGCACAACCACCCCCTCCCCTCAACACTAGCGGGCAACAGCAACGCTCTCACTGCAAGTAGCTTCAATTAAACCTCTCTCTCTCTTCCTTCTCCCCCCCCCCCTCTTCTCCCTCTCAATACCTTCCCCGCCCACCACTCATTCTGTTGCAGGCGAGCCGACCTGGGAACTGCGGCCAGTCCCTGGGACGCGAGCTGACCTGGGAACGGCAGCCAGTCCCTGGGCACGCAGAATGCCAACTTGATCAGTATGGACAAATTGGGCCAGCCATGTACATGTTGTATAACTGACTATGCAGATCTGAATGGGTTTAGAATTACCATTTAAGCAAAATTGCCCTCACTTTCCCCATTTTGATTCTTGAGATTAATATCCCTTTGCTCTGTTAACAGCGTTAAAGTACTTATGAGGTAGAGTCAGGAAAGGGAACATGTTATTTTTTTTTAGTTTGCTTTAATTTGTTAGTTGATTTTTTTGTTGACTGCCATAATTTCTGAAATAGTCTTAAAGTAACTTAACTGTTATAAAGCAGTAATAAGTGATTTTTGTCCAAACAATTGGAACTTGCATAAAATGTTTGAATTATTAGCAAGGCTGCCAACTCTCACGCATTGAGCGTGAGACTCGCGCATTTCACAAAATTCTCACGCTGATCACAAAATTATATAATGAGAATAGGACCTGTTTTGCTTAACAAATAGTGTAGGAAGGAATTGCAGATGCTGGTTTAAACTGAAGATATACACTTAAAACTAGAAAAACTCAGCAGGACAGGCAGCATCTCTGGAGAGAAAGAATGGGTGATGTTTCGAGTCGAGACCTTCAGCCTGAAGAGGTTGAAAACCAGCCATAAAACACAATAGCTGGACATGTGTGTTATCCAACTAAGGGCAGAAATCAGAATCATGTGTTCATCTTTATTCACGTGACACCATAATAAATATATTACAGAAAATATAATTTAATGGGGTGGCACGGTGGTGCAGCGGTAGAGTTGCTGCCTTACCACCACATGGGGTTTCTCTGGATATTCCAGCTTCTCCCATATCTGATAGAAGTGCAGGTTTGTAGGTTAATTGGCTTCTGTAAATTTTCCCTGGCGTGATGGATGGAATTGGTGTATGATAGGTTGCTGGTCGGTGTGGACCTGATGGGCGGAAGGGCCTGTTTCCATATATATTTTTACATATATATCTTAATTTCATTGAACCATATATGATTGAATATGTGGCATTATTTTCGTCTTGTTTCTATATTCAAAGGGTAAGGTTGAAACCGTCTGAACAAGGGTTTCGGCCCGAAACGTTGCCTATTTCCTTCGCTCCATAGATGCTGCCGCACCCACTGAGTTTCTCCAGAAATTTTGTCTACCTTCGATTCTCCAACATCTCCAGTTCCTTCTTGGACAAGGTTGAATGATTTATTTGTGCAGAACAGTGATGGAAGTCTGACTTTTGCTTTGTTTCTCTGAGTTTTTCTCTATATGCGCATAACAGCATGAATATAATCTGATTTCCATACATGAATATAGTCATTCATGTGCTGCACCTGTTGAGCAGAGCTTGGCTCTATTGTGGAATGTAATTAGGAATGTAATTTAGCCTAACCTTAATCATACCCAATCCAATTTAATGCATAAATGTTGCATCCAAGTGTAAGTTAAAAGACTCACTACAGTATGCACCAGATTGCACAATTTCAAGCTGAAAAATGTATAAGCTCCTTACCGTGGGAGGGGGAGCACCCCCCTCCCACACACCCTCCCCCCCCCCGCCCCCGTCGCTATGCTCACTCGCAATTTATCACTCTCAACTCTCACCCAATGTTGGCAGCCCTGATACTGCCATGAGAAACTTTTCATTTGATGTTCTGAGACTGAGATTTTTTTTAATTTCATGCAATTACAATTATCTTTCTTTATCCTGGAATTTTGACTTTAGCCAGCAGAGTGTTGTAATCTAGATTACCACCAGTTTACCTAAACACCCTGACGGCTAGCATTTGCAAGGTACAACTAGGTCTGGAGCATGTTTTCAGCATTATTGCCAAAATATGATCAGGATCCATAACCTTTGTATTGTCCTATGTTCCCAGATATATCTCATCACATTGTGGAGTGAGTTGAATTGGTTAAAGATTATCTGCTTTCTAATTTGGTTGTTAATGGTTCTAATTTGGAGTGGACGTAGTTGACAAGATCAAAATTTAATGTGTTTCCTAGAGCTGTCTCGCCCACTCAAACACTTTTGGCTTTCCCGTTGCACTTGCTGTGCTGCACCATCGTGGAGCATTGATCTATTGATGGCCCCGTCTGCTACATTTTTCATGCCTTCTTACAACTGTAGCTTCACCAGGCGTCATCTAACTTTGAGATAGACACAGATTGCTGGAGTAACTCAGTGGGTCAGGCAGCATCTCTGGAGAAAAAGGATGGGTGACATTTCAGGTCGGAACCCCCCCCCCCCCCCCCCCCGTCTAACTTTTAGTTGTGCCTGGTGTATTTTCAGACGTAGTCTTCATTGAACTAGGGCGAGTGCCTCGGCATGATAATGATGGAGTGGGGCATGCGCATACAGTTTGTTATGCCAATAAAATTCTTCTGCAGGTGGCGTACAGTGCCTTGTGGGTGCCCAGTTTTGAGTTGCTGGAACGTTTCCTTGCAAATTATTGAGGGCCAAAAACTGATCGTTGGAATTCCACCAAGTCCTATCTTTCCAGGCTCATTTATTTCGAGAGACACAAAACATTGCAGATGCTGTAATCTAGAGCAAAAACACGATTGCTAGAGGAACTCTGAGTCAGGCGGCGTCAATGTGAGAGGGGTTTTGGGGAGAGGTTGAAACCGTGCATCCTGTCCTTATTTTGATACTTATAGGAAGGAAGAGCAGGAGTTAAAATAGATGGGGTGGGCATGTTAATAGACGATACTGGTAGTTGTAAGAGATTATCTAGGTTTGGGAGATGTTGACTCTAGTCGGGAGAGGGTAAAGACGATGGTGGTAAGAGTAATAAAGAAACCCAAGTAGTAATCACACGAGGAATGGATAAACGTTAACAAATATAGCGGCTGTGTATAAATAACTGTGGGTGACACAGAATGTTGAAAGGTTAGCTATGAGACCTTTCATAGAGTGTATTCCGAATAGTGTATATAATACATTAGTGTACAAAATCAAGAGGGGGATAGAAAGGGTGAATGCACAAGAGCCTTTTACCCAGAGATGGGGAATCACAAACAAGAGGAAATATGTTCAAGTTGAGGGGGACAAGATCTAATAGGAACCCGAGGGGCAACTTTTTCGCACAGAGGACGATGCGTATATGGAATGAGTTGCCGGAGGGGGCAACTAATAACGGAATTCAAAAGATAGTTGGACAGGTACATGGATAGGAAAAGTTTAGAAGGATATCGGCCAAACGTGGGCAAATGGGACTCGCTTAGATGGGGCATCGTGGTCGGCGTGAACGGGTTGGGCTGAAAGACCTGTTTCCGTGCTGTAACTAACAGTGTCTGATGGCAATATATCTTGAAGCTATCCAAAAAACAGGCTATCTCAGATCTGGTAATGGGTTAGATTTAATAAATTACCTTGCAGCAAAGATGCTTGAATCTATTACTCTAAGAGTTACCTGAAAAGTAATGAAGATAGCTTACTAAAATGGTGTATTCCACTTAAAGGGAAGGTCAAAAAGCAGCTGTTTAGTTTAGAGGCAATTACAATAGAATGAGGACAGATGAGGACAAATGTCGACTAAATTGGACCTAGCAGAGAGATCAGCAATAAAATCTGTAAGCAACCAATGGCAAACATTTGAGAAGGTAATTCTAGGAACTTGATGAAAAAATACCTGAGTAAGGAGGAACGATTTAGCAATATAGAAGAAACATAGAAAGATACGTGCAGGAGTAGGCCATTCGGCCCTTCGAGCAAGCGCCGCCATTCAATATGATCATGGCTCATCATCTAAAATCAGTACCCGTTGCTGCTTTTTCCCCATACCCCTTGATTCCTTTAGCCCTAACTAATGTTCTTGAGAACATCCAGTGAATCGGCCTCCACTGCCTTCTGTGGCAGAGAATTCCACAGATTCACAACTCTCTGGGTGAAAATGTTTTTCCTGATCTCAGTCCTAAATGGCACACCCCTTCTTCTTAAACTGTGACCCCTGGTTCTGGACTCCCCCAACATCGGGAACATTTTCCTGCATCGAGCCTGTCCAATACTTTAAGAATGTAATATGTTTCTATAAGATCTCCTCTCATCCTTCTAAATTCCAGTGAATACAAGCCCAGTCAGCCCATTCTTTCATCATATGTCAGTCCTGCCATTCCGGGAATTAACCTGATGAAACTATGCTGCACTCCGTCATTAGAATGACTTTAGAATTAAGGGACAGAGGTTTAGGGGTAACATGAGGGAGAACTTCTTTACTCAGAGAGTGGTAGCGGTGTGGAATGAGCTTCCAGTGGAAGTGGTGGCAGCAGGTTCGTTGGTATCATTTAAAAATAAATTGGATAGGCATATGGATGAGAAGGGTATGGAGGGTTATGGTATGAGTGCAGGCAGGTGGGACTAAGGGAAAAAAGTTGTTCGGCACGGACTTGAAGGGCCGAGATGGCCTGTTTCCGTGCTGTAATTGTTATATGGTTATATGGTTATTAGCAATAACGTCCTTCCTCAAATTAGGGGACCAAAATTGCACACAAACGCCAGGCGCAGTCTCACCAGGGCCCTGTACAACTGCAGTAGGAGCTTCTTGCTCCTAAACTCAAATCCTCTCACAATGAAGGCCAACATGCCATTAGCTTTCTTCACTGCCCGCTGTACCTGCATGCTTACTTTCAGTGAGCAACCACACCCAGGTCTTGTTACACCTCCCTTTTACCTAATCTGACACCATTCAGATAATAATCTGCTTTTCTGTTCTTGCCACCAAAGTGCATAAGCTCACATTTATCCACATTGTACTGCATCTGCCCACTCACCCAAACCTATCCAAGTCACCCTGGAGCCTCATAGCATCCTCCTCGCAGCTCACACTGCCACCCAGCTTTGTGTCATCCGCAAACTTGGAGATGTTACATTTAATTCCCTCTAAATCGTTAATATGTTGTAAATAACTGGGGTCCCAGCACCGAGCCTTGCTGCACCCCACTAGTCACTGTCTGCCATTCTGAAAAGGACCCGTTGATTCCTACTCTTTGCTTCCTGTCTGTCAACCAGTTCTCTATCCATGTTAATACCCTATCCCCAATACCATGTGCTCTAATTTTACACACTAATCTCTTGTGTTTGACCTTGTCAAAGGCTTTTTGAAAGTCCAGGTACATCACATCCATTGGCTCCCCCTTATCCACTCCATTTGTTATATCCTCAAAAAATTCTAGAAAATTAGTCAAGCATGATTTCCCCTTCATAAATCCATGCTGCCTTTGACTGATCCTGTCACTGCTTTCCAAATGCACAGCTATAACATCATTAATAATCGACTCGAGCATCCCCACTACCGATGTAAGGCTAACTGGTCTCTAATTCCCCGTTTTCACTCTTCATTTCTTTAACACTGCAGTTACATTGGCTACCCTCCAGTCCACAGGAACGGAACCAGAGTTGAGAGTACATTGGAAAATAATCGCCATGCATCCACGATTTCTAGGGCCACCTTCTTGAGTACTCTGGGATGCAGACTGTCAGGCCCTGGGAATTTTCTGCCTTCAGTCCCAACAGTTTACATGATTAATGTGGATTCCCTTCAGTTCCTCGCTCCCACTAGATCCTCGGTCCCCTAATATTTCTGGGAGATTGTGTCTTCCTTAGTGAAGACATAGAAACATAGAAAAATAGGTGCAGGAGTAGGCCATTCGGCCCTTCGAGCCTGCACCACCATTCAATGTGATCATGGCTGATCATCCAACTCAGTATCCCGTACCTGCTTTCTCTCCATACCCCCTGATCCCTTTAGCCACAAGTGCCACATCAAACACCCTCTTAAATATAGCCAATGAACTGGCCTCAACTACCTTCTGTGGCAGAGAATTCCAGAGACTCACCACTCTCTGTGTAAAGAATGTTTTCCTCATCTCGGTCCTAAAGGAATTCCCCCTAAATTTTGTAAGTTTCTATAAGATCCCCCCTCAATCTTCTAAATTCCAGCAAGACAAAACCAAAGTACTCGTATAACTGAGTCTGAAGAAGGGTCTCGCCCTGAAACGTCGCCTATCTCCTTCGCTCCTTAGATGCTGCTGCACCCGCTGAGTTTCTCCAGCCTTTTGTGCACTACTCGTATAACTGTTCTGCCATTTCCTTGTTTCCCATTATAAATTCACCTGTCTCTGATCGTAAGGGACCTACATTTGGCTTCACTAATCTCTACATTTTTATATATCTAAAGAAGCTTTTACAGTCAGTTTTTATATTCCCCGCAAGCTTTCTTTCATGCTCTTCTAATTTGCCAGTCTATCCTAGCCATTTCCTGTCTCATACCTTCAAAGCCTCCTATCTTTGTTTATGACCCTAGCCTCTGAATTAACTATATCCACCATATCACTGTTGCCCAAGAGGCTTTGCACAACAAGATCGTTAACTAATCCTTCCTCATTACACAATACCAGTCTAGGATGGCCTGACCTCTAGTCGGTTCCTCTGCATATCGGTTTAAAAACCCATCCCGTATACATTCCAGGAAATCCTCCTCCTCAGAGCTGCTACCAATTTGGTTGGCCGAATCTATATGTAGATTAAAGTTCCCCATGGTAATTGCTGTACCTTCGCTACACGCATCCCTAATTTCCTGCTTGTTGCAGGATCCCCAACCTCCCTACTGCTGTTTGGTGGTCTGTATACAACTCCAACAAGCATTTTCTGCCTTTGGCTATTTTGCAGTTCTACCCATACCGATTCTACAGCATCCACGCTAATGTCTCTCCTTGCTATTTAATTAATCTCCTCTTTATTATTTATCTCCAGCAACACCACCCCACCTTCTCTTCCTTTCTGTCTCTTTTTCCTGAATATTGAATCCCCCTGCATGTTTAGCTCCCAGCCTTGGTCACCCTGGAGCCATGTCTCTGTAATTCCAACCATATCACATCCCTCAACTACTAACTGCGCATTCAATTCATCCACCTTATTTACGAATGCTCCTCGCATTAAGGCACAAAGCTTTCAGGTTTGCTTTTCTTATCTGCCTTCTACCTTTTGCTTCTGTCCTCCTTTTATGGCCCTCTGCCCCCTTGCATTGGTTCCCATCCCAATGCCGTTAGTTTAAATGTGTCCTTTCCTGCACTCTCTTTCCCGTTAACTGGACGCATACGCTTCCACGCTGTTGACTCCGTCACTCCCCCCTCCCCCCCACCCCACTGTTTAGTTTAAACTCACCTGTGTCGCACTAGCAAACCTGCCTGCCAGAATGTCGGTTCCTCTCAAGGAAAGGAAGGAAGGAAGGAATCAACCAAGGATAATCAAGGAAGCTAAGGAAGATGATAAGTTAAGAGCTAGGAGGTCAAAGTTAGCAGTAGACCAAATGCCTGGTTTAAATTCGTAATCTGACAAAGGATGACAAAAATAGGGAAATGATCATGAAGGCAAACAAGCAAGGAAATTAAAAATTGATAATGAGTTTTTATAAATATGTAAAAGGGGAAAGAACATTTGCCTTTTCGAGAGTTAGGCTGGGGAAATAATTATAAGTAACAACAAAATAGAGTTGGATAGATATTTTGAAGACAGACACAAAGTGCTGGAGTAACTCAGCGGGTCAGAAAAAGGACAGTTGACTTTCGGGTCGGGGCCCTTCTTCACGACACCCATTCTTTCTCTCCAGAGATGTTGCTTGACCCGCTGAGTTACTCCAACACTTTGTGCCTATCTTTGGTATGAACCAGAATCTGCAGTTCTTTGATTTGACAGCTATTTTGCATCAGTATTGACGACAGAAGATACTATAAACATGCTATTAACACTGAATAATGCCAGAGAGGAATTCAATATAATCGCCATCAAGTATTAAGCAAAGTAGCAGAGCCAAAGGCTGTGAAGTCCACTCGCCCAGATGGCTTGCATCACACATCAATAACAAAGTGGCTGCCAAGATCGGGCTGCATTAGTAATCTTCCAAAAATCCTGGTGAAGAATTGAGTATTGGAAAACCTCTACCAAAGAGGGAGGGAGGCAGAAGCGTGCTGATTATTGGCCATTTAACACAATATATATTGGAAAAAGTTGGAATCTGAGGAAGGGAGAGCACCTTCAGAAAATCGTAATCTAATCAAGCAGAATGAATGTGGCTCCATGAAGGGGAAGTCGTGTCTGACAAATTTATTATTGTGTTTTGCGAAATACAACCAAAATAGAGGAAGGGAACAAACAGATTGATTGCATCTGAACTTCCAGGAGGCATTTGGTAATGTACGACCCAGAAGGTTGTCACCAGATAAGCGCCTATGGTGTTGGAAGCAATGTATACAACAGACTGAGTGCCAACTAACTGGCAGAAAGTAGAGTGGAGGGACAAGGGGCTCATTTTCATCCGTTAGCAATCTGTGGCCAGTGGGAGGAGTTCCACTAGGGTTGGTAGTGGAATCAGAACTTGTACAATATGCATGAATGACTTGGAGGAAGGAATGTACAGTAGCCAAACCTGCAGACAATACAAACGGGTAGGTGGGAAGCTGTGTGGGTACAAACAGTTTACACACAGTGAACAAAATGTTGGCGGATTGTGCAAAATGTGGGAAAATGTAAACTTGTTCACTTTGGAAGGTCGAACAAAAGATTCTTTATATGGAGAAAAACTGTGGAAAGGTGGACAAAGTCGGACCGCAGAGAATGGGGCAGTATGGGTTGGGTTCCTTGCGTGCGAATCACAAAGCTAGAACACAGGTGGAGCAGGAGCTCAGAAAAGCTAATGTTTGGGCCTTGCTGCGAGGGGTTTTGAGTACAAAAGTAGGGTTTCTTATCAAATTGTAACAAGGCACTAGTGTGTGTAACACTAAATTGTCACAAGGCGCCAGTGAGATTACACCTAGAGTACTGCCAACCATTTTGGTCTGTTTAAAGAAAAACTGATTTCCTTGGAGGTGGTTCAGAGAGGTTCATTAAGATAATAATCCCTGATATGGGAAGGATTGTTAGGAAAGGTTAAATGGGTTGTGTTCCTGACCACTGGTTTGCAGAAGAAAAAGAGGCGATCTTATCGAGGCAAATACGATTCTTAGAGGGCTTGTCAGGGTGAATGCTGAAAGGGTTTTGCCTCAAAGGAGAGTCCAGAACCAGAAGGCATAGCCTCAGAATAAGAGATGCCCGGTTGGGCATGGTGAGGATGAATTTCTTGAAGGCTTGTGAATCTTTTGAATGGTTGAGACAGAGTACTTGCATATGTTTAAAGTTGTGATAGATTTAAAATCAGGAAGAGAATCAAATGTAGTGTGGAAATAGCAGGAGAGTGGAGTTGAGGACTATTCTATTTGTCATGGGGAGCATGTTTGAGAGGCGGAATGGCCTAGCTAGTCATGGGAAGGTACAGTATAGAAACGGACCCTTTGGTTCGAGTTCCAAGCGATCATCAGTCATACATTCAAACAAATCTTACACAATCCCATTTTATTCTCCCTTTGTTCTTATCAATGCTGCTCAGATTCTATCACTTACCAACATATTAAGGGGTATTTATATTGATCTCTTCATATTCCAACCAGCACATCTTTGTGATGGAGTAGAAGAAGGTATGGTGGTGTTGTCTGGAGTGTTGGATTAAAGCCCTAACTTGGTATGAATGTCTGTCCAGCTCTTGCTTAACCAGTGGCCGAGCTCTTCCAAATCTGGCACATTCCCAGGGAGACCTTGCACTGTTGACTAGTCTGGATGTGACTGTGTTAGTTCTGGGGCCCATTGAGAAGTTGTACGGTCAATCTAATTTTTTACGTGTTGCTTATTGTAATAGTTTTGCCACAGTAAAGCAGATTGCTGAGAGTGTAGAGAAGAATTAAATCCCTGTGCCTGTCGAGTCGGTCTTACAGAGGCCAGATTATTTTGGACAGTAACAGGGCTGAGTGGAAAAAAAAACGGATTTTATACTAATCCAGGTTTTGGGTTGTCGCCATCACTGCTAACTAGCTTTACATTCCACATTTATTTCATTAAATTTAAATTTCTCCAGCTGTCTGGATTTAAACTCGTGTCTCCAGATCATTACTCCAAGCTTCTGGATTACTGGTCCAGTTTGGATGGACAGTCCTCAAATACAGTGAAGGTAGACACAAAATGCTGGAGTAACTCAGCGGGACAGGTTGCATCTCTGGAGAGAAGGAAGGATATCAAATACTCATTGAATTCAATTTGCCTGTTAGATCATTTGTTTCTCCAGACAGCAAACCTATTTCTGCTCTAATGTTCCTGGATGGTCTCCCATCCAAGCAACGACCAGAAGTGAGCTTGCTTATTTGAGTGCTGAATTCAAATGATACAAAGAAACTACTTCATGCGTTTGATACAACAGGTTACAACGCTCTCCTCTTGCCTGTTAAGGGCCTGCCCCTGTCCCACTGTACGAGGTAATTCAAGAGTTCTCCCGAGTTTCCCCTGATTCGAACTCGGAGAATTACGGTAATAGCCGCTCATAGGTACTCGGGGCTCTTGTGGACATTTTTCAACGTGTTGAAAAAACTTCACGATCTTACAGCGTTTCCTGAGTTCCTGCCGTTAGCGTTACGAGCCGCTAAGAGATGTCCTGAGCTCCGACATACCCGCTATGTACATTCTATGTACTTATCACGAGTTTGATTGTTTTTTTAACTCCGGAGAGCTCTTGGGTAAACACGTATAGTGGGACAGGCCCTTTAATATGAAAAATTACCCAAGTAATTATGCCCTGTTCAAATAAAGCCACACAAATCCTCTTGGGCTAGCTAATTCCTGCTCAATCATAAGCAAAGTGGTGTTATTGACAGTGCTGTTAAGCGACAATCACCAATGGCCACTGCCAGGACCATTCAACTCTGTAGACCTTACGTAAACTTGGATTAAAGCTGTATTCCAGAGGTGAGATGAGGGACTGCACTAAATTGATGTACGAGATGTACGGCGGCTCATTCATCTACATTGGAACTCCCTGGAAAGTACCATTGTGGAAATAACTTCATGAGAATGATCACAGAATATCAAGATGGTAGTAACCCACCACGTTTAGTTTAGTGTGGAGAAACAGTGCAGAAACAGGCCCTTCGCCCCGCCGAGTTCATGCTGACCAGCGAACTCCATCCACGAGCTCTATCCTACACGCTAGGGACAATTTACAATCTTTACCAAAGCCAATTAACCCACAAACCTGTACGTCTTTGGAGTGTGGGAGGAAACCAGAGCACCTGGGGGAAACCCATGCGGTCACGGGATGAACGCACAGACTCTGTACAGACAGCTCCCATCGTCAGGATCGAACCGGGGTCTCTAGCGCTGTGAGGCAGCAACTCTACACTACGCCGCCATGCCTGTCTGTCATGTCCACTTTCCAAAAGATGAAGATGAAAAAGTTTGATCCTTTGCTTCCCAGTGATGTAACAAACATTATATGAAATTGATTTACAACCCTTCATGTGAAGCATTTTAAAGTGGTGTTTGAACATCTTGATCTATAGATATCCACTTTTTTTTTTAAATGGCTCTTTCAAACCTAAATGTGAAGCACAAGAAATTGGTTTGTAAGGGGAAACCTAATAATTTTACTGGATTATCAGTGTTTTAGTGGGAGAAAGAATAGGCATTGTTATTGCGAACAAAGTTGCTCATGTCAAACAAGATTTTTTTTAAAGCATAATAGCTTAAAACTTGTGACATAATTCAGCTTGAGTTTATTTAATTGAAAATATTTCTGCTCAACAAAATATCCATATAAAAGAACATTAATCGTGACATTACTCAACTGTTTTTGAAGGCTAGGATAAACTCAAAATGTCATAGGAAATCAGCAGGTCAGGCAGCACCTCAGGAGGGAATGGATTAGGTGACATTTCGGATCGGGACCCTACCCCAGTTTGATGCATTATCTTGTTTTTTTTTGTTTTTGTACAAGAATAAAGCAATCGGCATAACAATGATACAATTTTCGTACAGGGGGTTACACAAAAAGCTGGAGAAACTCAGCGGGTGCAGCAGCATCTAAGGAGCGAAGGAGATAGGCGATGTTTCGGGTCGAGACCCTTCTTCAGACTGGTCAGGGATCAGGAAAACGAGAGATATAAACAGTGATGTGGAGAGATAAAGAACAATGAGAGAAAGATATGCAAAAAAGTATTGGTGATAAAGGAAGCAGGCCATTGTAAGCTGTTTGTGGTGTGAATCCCCAAGCGGAATATGAGGTGCTGTTCCTCCAAATTGCGGTGTTGCTCACTCTGGCCGTGGAGGAGGCCCAGGACCGAGAGGTCGGATACGGAGTGCGAGGAGGAGTTGAAGTGCTGAGCCACCGGGAGGTCGGGTTGGTTATTGCGGACCGAGCAGAGGTGTTCGGCGAAACGATCGTCTAGCCTCCGCTTGGTCTCACCGATGTAGATCAGCTGGCATCTGGAGCAACGGATGCAGTAGATGAGGTTGGAGGAGGTGCAGGTGAACCTCTGTCGGACTTGGAA
The DNA here is from genome assembly GCA_963514005.1 of Raja brachyura. Next base: position 65,606,094 of record OY740790.1, on the reverse strand, counting down.
TGACTGCTTGGGTCCCTGAAAGGAGTGGATGGGGGAGGTGAAGGGACAAGTGTAGCATCTCTTGCGGTTGCAAGGGAAAGTGCCCGGGGAAGGAGTGGAGCAGAAGGGAAGAATTAACAAGGGAGTTGCGGAGGGAGCGGTCTTTGCGGAAGGCAGACAGGGGGGGAGATGGGAAGATGTGGCGAGTGGAGGGGTCACGTTGGAGGTGGCGAAACTGGCGGAGGACTATCTGTTGTATGCACCGGCTGGTGGGGTGAAAGGTGAGGACCAGGGGGACTCGGCCCTTGTTGTGAGTGGGGGAATGGGGAGAGAGGGCAGTGTTGCGGGGTATGGAGGAGACCCTGGTGCGAGCCTCATCTGTAGTGGGGGAGGGGAAACCCCGTTCTCTGAAGAACGAGGACATTTGTGATGACCTGGTGTGGAACACGTCATCCTGGGAGCAGATGCGGCGTAGACAGAGGAATTGGGAATAGGGGATGGAGTCCTTACAGGAAGCAGGGTGGGAGGAAGAGTAGTCCAGGTAGCTGTGGGAGTCAGTTGGTTTGTAGTGGATGTCAGTCAGGAGTGTATCACCTGCAATAGAGATGGTGAGGTCAAGGAATGGTAGGGAAATGTCGGAAATGGTCCAAGTATATTTGAGTGCCGGATGGAAGTTGGTGGTGAAATGGATGAAGTCAGTCAGTTCTGTGTGGGTGCTGGAGGTGACACCAAAGCAGTCGTCAATGTAACGGAGGTAAAGGTCGGGGGTGGGGCCCTGGTACGCCGAGAACAAAGATTGTTCGACGTGCCCGACAAAGAGGCAGGCGTAGCTAGGGCCCATGCGTGTGCCCATAGCTACGCCTTGTGTTTGGAGGAAATGGGAGGAGTCAAAAGAGAAGTTGTTGAGGGTAAGGACCAACTCCGCTAGGCAGAGAAGGGTGTCAGTGGATGGGTATGGGTTGCTCCTGTGGTCGAGGAAGTACCGGAGGGCTTTGAGACCATCCCGGTGGGGGATGCAGGTGTATAGTGACTGGACGTCCATGGTGAAGATGAGAGGATGGGGGCCTGGACAACGGAATGTGCGGAGCCGACGGAGAGTGTCTGAGGTGTCTTGAACATAGGTGGGGAGGGATTTAACAAAGGGGGATAGGATGGAGTCAAGGTTTCGTACAGCTTCATTTTTAACATTTAATAAATTGATAAGTGAATCAGGGGGAAAAAAAGTAAAAAGGAAAGAATGACGAGAAAGAAGAAAAATACAAAAAATGAGAGAAGAAAAGACCCCTGAACTGCCGAAGAAGTGAGAGACAAAGAAAAGATGGAGATATGCCCCACTATCCTTCCCTTGATGCATTATCTTGTTAACGAGATTTGCAACCATGCTATTCAAATGCATCTGTTGTAATCTTTCCACCCCTCCCCCTGGGTTCTGTGGGTGTCTGTTAATTAGAGTTGGAATTGTAGCCAGAACTGAGTCAGCATTCATTCACTGCTGCCCACCAAGCGTGAAAATCCACGATCTTTTCCATTTGCCTTTGACGTTTAACGTACAATGTTTTGAGTCGGGGCTTGCTGATTATTCAAAGGGTTGTCAAGAGACTTATACATTTTAAGAAACACTAGTGTCTGCCTAGCATTTTAGAATTTGCAAAAGTGAGCTGATTTGTGTGGGCTGAAACAAAAAACATGCTGCACCTCCCAAATATTCAAAGCAGGACACAAACAAGTGTTGAGAAATACTTGTTGACAATGTTGATTAACTGTTTAAACAGTAACACTGGGTTCTTGAAAGAGTCTCCATGCAGCAGTGGTGCTGCAGTGAATGAGAACTTATTAATATCCTGGCTAGAGTAAATAAATAAATACCGGGAACATTTCACAAAATAAGTACCCTGTTTAGCTCAAATATTCATTACTGAATGTTGAAATGGATTGTCCATTGTAATAGACTCAGTGGACCAGGCAGCATCCCTGGAGAAAAGGAATAGGTGACGTTTTGGGTAGAGACCCGTCCATTCGTCATCCAGTGTAATGTTGAGCAGAATTGCGTGGAAGGCTTCGAAGTCAGTGTCAGGCCTGGTGTGAATTTGCCAGTAGAAATGTTATTTAATATTCATAAGGGATAGCAGCAGAATTAGGCCTCTCAGCCCATTAAGTCTACTCCGCCATTCAATCATGACTGATCTATCTCTCCCTCCTAACCCCACTTTCCTGCCTTCTCCCCATATCTTCTGACACCCGTACTAATCGAGAATCTATCTATTTCCATCTTAAAAATATCCATTGGCGGCCTCCACAGCCTTCTTTGGCAATTAATTCCACAGAAACTGGAGAAATTCCTCATTGCCTTCCTAATGGAACGTCCTTTAATTCTTAGGCTATGGCCTCTGGTCCTAGACTCCCCACTAGGGGAAACATCCTCTCCACATCCAGTCTGACCAGGGCTTTCACTGTTCGGTAAGTTTCAATGAGGTACCCCCTCATCCTTCTAAACTCCAGCAAGTAGAGAGGCCCAGTGCCTTCAAACGCTCATCGTATGTTAACCCACTTTGTGGTATTTGTTCCATGGAGCAAAAGCATTTCTCCACCAACCATCAAAGATAAGAACAACAGCCTCTGTTGGTTGTTTTGATGAAGTAGCCTACCTTTAATGCTCGAGCTAAGTCACCAGAGAGTGGCCATCAACAGATGTTCCAACTTGGGCTTTTCCAAAGGCGATTTATTTATGCGTATTATTTTCTTAATTTCGCAATAATCTGTTTTTGTTTGGAAATATGAATTCATTACTGATAAGTAGCTCCATTGCTCAGAGGCCCTTGTGTACAAAATATTACTGCTTACATAAGATAACTGCTTTTGCAAAAGACTTAGTTTGCAACTGCTCTACTGGCTCCGGTGTATTTTGTATATCACAATACCTGATTGGTTTTTGCAGCATTGGAGTTGCTCAGTAACTAATTGAAACTGTTGTTACAATTGTGTTTTTCATTCAAGCATCAAAGCCTGGAATAAGTCCTCTGGAACTTAGGGTCGAAGAGCTTAGGCATCACTTCAGAATAGAATACGCAGTAGCGGAAGGAGCAAAAAACGTCATGCGACTCCTTGGCTCTGGAAAGGTTCCTGACAAGAAAGCACTTTCAGAGGTAATTAAAAAAAAAAAAAAAAAAATTATGATATCTTCATTAGTGGAAATATCCAATACATTTAGCTAATTTATTTCCTTCCTTTCACAATCAGGCACAAGCACGATTCAATGAATCAAGCCAAAAGTTGGATCTTTTAAAATACTCATTGGAGCAAAGATTGAGTGAATTACCGAAAAACCATCCAAAGTGCAGTATTATCAAAGATGAATTATCAATGGTTTCATCACCAGCTCTCAGTCCACGTCACAGTGTGGTTTACCCACAGAATCAGTACAGCACGTTATCCAAACCTGCTGCATTAACAGGTATGCATTTCAAATATTGTACTGTCAAATTGATTTTTACAGTGGAATAATGGCAATTATAAGCCCCCTTCTATCCCCTGTGCCCCACCTATTTCTCCCTTCCACACACTAACCCACCCCCCTGCTGCTTAGCTCCCCCTCCATGTGCCTTTACAACCCACATCACTTCAAACCTATCTCAGGCCTTCCTTTTTTTTAAATCTCTGGCCTTTGTTCCTTTGTTCCAATCACTTGCCCATCAAACCCAACCCCCACCTATGTGGAGCAGAGGGATCTAGAAGTGGGACTGTTTCTGTGCATGTGGCACTATCCTTCTCCATCATTTGACAGCCATCCTCACTGTCCACAATTCCACCTCTCTTTTCATCTCGTCTACAAACTGCCCAGACCACCTACATTTTCAACAAGATCATTTTTATATACATCACAATTAACAGAATTCCCAGTGTTGATCCTTCTGGAACACCATTGGCCACTTGCCTACGGTCAAAGAAACACCTCTCCATTACAGTCTTCTATGACCAGGCCAGTATCCTTTTCTACCTCAGTCCCGTGGCCCAGTCTACCATAAAAAGGACCATATCAAATGCTTTATTGAACCGTATGTGGACAATATTCACGGATCTACCCTTGTCATTCATCTTCGTCACTTCTCCAAAATAGAACTTGTGAGAGAGGATCTCGCCACACAAAGCTCTGCTCACTTTCTCCAATAACCATCCTTTTCCAAATACGAGTAAATCTTGTTCCTAAGAACCTTTTCCAATCGTTTTCCCACCACTGATGTACAACTAACCAGCCAATAATCTGCATGTGCCTCAGTCACAGATATCTTTTCCTCTTGGCATCCTGGATAATGCTTCCTTTATGAAATGATTTTGGATATTTTTGCAAGTAACTTTCTTTACAGATCTGTGATAGTTTAGACAGCACAGAAACAGGCCGTTCAGCCTACTGAGTCCACGCCGACCAGCGATTAACCTGTACATTAGCACTATCCTACATACTAAGGACACTTTTCCAATTACCGAAATACCGAAGCCAATTAACCTACAAAACCTACACGTCTTTGTAGTGTGGGAGGAAAGCCGAGCCCCCGGAGAAAATTCACACGGTCGCAGGAAGAACATACAAACTCCATACAGACAGCATCCGTAGTCGGGATCTAACCCAGGTCTGTGGCGCTGTGAGGCATCAACTCTATGCTGCAACACTGTGTCGCCCCTGTGCCGTTGAATGATCTAATATCTTCTGCTATGATGTTAACTGTGCTGAAACAGGAATATTAATTGGCATTCTTGTGTTGTGAGATATAACTAATTCACTGTCAACAGGTAGCCTGGAAGTTAGGCTCATGGGATGTCAAGACCTGCTGGAGACTGTTCCTGGTCGTTCAAAAAACACGTTTGTTCCTTTACCTGGCTGGAGCCCAAATGAAACTCGATCCTCCTTCATAAGCAGAACAAGTAAAAGCAGAAGTGGGAATAGTCGATATCCCATCAAAACCGAAGACTTGTCCAGTTAAGTAAAAGTCCATATTCTTAACAAACAACAGCATAGGTAGTTGCAGCGGTGTCTTGAAGATGCATTGTCAGTCTGAAAGCTGCTCAGCATCAGAAGATTTGAAGGTCTTTGCTGGTTTTTCAGAACTTAATTCTGCAGTAAGTTGCATTATATCCAAAGGAGATTAGGCTTAGTTTTTAAAAAGGATAGCATGTTGGCGTGTGTATTCCTGCACCCTCCATCAGGTAACCATGGCATAAAATTGTGATTCCTTCCCCCTCCTCGTCTTATCCAGCAGGTGACAAACGGCATGTGTGTTAGCATCTTTTAATAACAGAATCGTTAGTGTCTGGACTCGAGGATATTGCAGCTTTAAAATGAAAAATAAAATGTTATTGAAGTTAAACCAATTTGTTTTAAACTGCACATGCAAGCAGTTTTGTTTGGCATGTTTAGCAAACAAGTCAAAAGTGTGTCTTGAGTGGAGTGGGATCAACAAAAGATCATAGAGCCAAGCAGTGCAGAAACCTGCCCTTTGGCCCACCTTGTCCACACCCACCGCGTTGGTATACAGGGCTGGCCCCTTTTGCCTGAAATGAGCACATATCCCTCTAAACCCCTCCTATCCATAAATCTGTTCAGGCGTTTTCAAAAGTTGTAATTGTATAGCTTCCTCTGGCAGCTCATTCCAGATACGGATGATGCTCTTCGTAGAAAAAGTAGCTTCTGAGGTCCCTCTTAAATCTCTCTTCCCCCTCACCGTATGCCTCCGCCCTCTAGTTTTGGAATCCTCTCCCCTGGGGTAAAAGGCTGATGAGCATTCATGCTTCTCATGATCTTGTACTTCTCGATACTGTTGCCCCTCTGCCCCCTATTTTCCACAAATTAAAAAAATATCCCAGCCTGTCCAACCTCTCCCTAGAACCCAGGTCCAGGTAACTTCCTAGTGAATGTTTTCTGCATCGTTTCCAACTTATTGACATCCTTCCTGAAGCTGGTCGATCAGATCTGCACGCAGTGCACCAAGTATGGCCTCGCCTACGACATGTACAGCTGCATCTTGATGTTTCAACTTTTGTTCTTAATACCCTTCCTCATGTCTCCTTCCTCACCCCGTCCACCTGATTCGCCACTTTGAGGGAACCAAGCACCTGTACTGCCAGATCTTTCTGTTTTGTCATACTTTCCAGGGCTCTTGTCATTTGCTGTGGGACGTAACAATATTAACATGAGTCTGTCCAACCTTTCCCTGTGGCTAATACCCCCTAATTCTGGTAAACCACTTTATTGCACGGAGGAAGAATTCATGATTAGCTTGCTTGTGTTTGGTTTAACATTATCGGGGAAAGTTGCTAGGGGTGATGCAGAACTGCCAAGTAGTACGGATTTTCCGTATTTTGTACAGAATTGCGATAAGAATACGGATGTACGGATTTGCTTTGTAAAATATGGATTTTTTTAAAATCGGCCCGACTTCCTGTTTCATCTTGCTACTTAAATGCAAGAATATAAAAAGTCATACTGTAACTAAAAATTATAGCAAATTAAATCTATTAGTATTTTAAATTTCAAGGTCTGGATGATTATTTTTATAAGCTTTGATCCTTTACACATAGCGCTATGGGTCACAGATTGTTCGGGGAGGGAGAAGGAGAGAGGGAGTGAGAGGAAAGGAGGGAATAGGAGGGAGAATAAAAAGAGGGAGAGAAGGAGAGGAAGGAGGTGGAGAGAGCGAGGGAGGGAGAGGGAGGCTTCCAAAATGGCTTCTCCATCATCTGGCACTAAAAGCAGGAAACAGCCGTTCAAACAGCAGTATACAAAGAGATGGCAATGAATGCACTGTCAAGCAAGGTGCGTAAAAGACATGTCAATTGGTAGCAAAGTTACGCATTCTTGTACTCTTACATGGGTATGACCGCACATAAAAAATATTTTTTTTTTTTCAGCAAATTGGCACCGCGTAAAAATACTGATTTCCTCAGCAAAATACTGATTTTCAGGTACTAGAATACTGAAATGCTCTGACAAAACTTGGCAGCTCTGGTGATGTGCTAAAAGCAAAGGGCAGATTGTGTTGCCTACAAAATGGTTGACTCCAATTCTGCTTGTTAACTAGTTTTCATTACGAGCACTGATAGTGGCTCACTGAGTTATAGGAAGAGATGGAATAACCTGGGACTTTTCCCTTTGGAACATAGGAGGCTGAGGTTTGACCTTATTGAGTTTGTGGATTATATTTCTAATTTATGAAATGTTATGTAGCAAGAGAGATCGTCACATTTCCAAATCCTCTTGCACCATCTAACAAAGTATTGACTGTTTCTGTGCAGATGAGATTGGAGCAGTACTGAAGCTGGATAATACGGTAGTTGGACAGACCAGTTGGAAACCTGTTTGCAATCAGTCATGGGATCAGAAATTTACGTTAGAGCTCGATCGGGTAAGCAATGGAGACTGCACCACCATTCTTGCTGGAAGTAGGGCACTGCCTTATTAGTAAGGACAAACACTAAGCTGGGATTTAATTGTTGCAGTTTTAATGCTTGTCTAATTGTAAATGAACAAATAGCGCCATTTGGTAATTAGATCCAAGTCTGGTTGCAAGCCTAAATCAGTCGAGGAATTTTGCGCACCACCAACTATGAATTGAACAGTGTTTAGTATTCAGGATCAAATCTAACTGCACCTGTGCTCTGAAGATAGACACAAAAAGCTGGAGTAACTCAGCGGGTCAGGCAGCATCCGTGGAGAAAAATAATCTCTGAAGAAGGGTCTCGACCTGAAAAGTCACGTATTCTTTTTCTTCAGAGATGCTTCCTGACCCGCTGAGTTACTCCAGTGTTTTGTGTCTTATCTTCGGTGTACACCAGCATCTGCAGTTCCTTCCTACACATCATACCCATGCTCTGTTGAACTATCTGTTTAAGAAAGAACTGCAGATGCAGATAAAATCGAAGGTAGACACAAAATGCTGGAGAAACTCAGCAGGTAAGGCAACATCAATGGAGAGAAGGAATTGGCAAAGTTTCGGGTCAAGACCCTTCTACAGACTGATGTCAGGGGAGGGGGTAGGATAAAGATAGAATGTAGGCGGAGACAGTGGGACTAATGGGAGAACTGGGAGGGGGGGCGGGAAATGAAGAGAGAGAGCAAAGGCTACCTGAAGTTAGAGAGGTCAATGTTCATACCGTTGGGGTGTAAACTACCCAAGCGAAATATGAGGTGCTGTTCCTCCAATTTGTGCTGGGCCTCACTCTGAGAATGGAGGAGTCACAGGACAGAAAGGTCAGATTGGGAATGGGAGGGGGAGTTGAAGATCAGCTTGGTTAATGCGGACTGAGCAGAGGTGTTCAGCGAAACGATCGCCGAGCCTGGTCTCGCCGATGTAGAGAAGTTGACACCTGGAACAGCGGATGCAGTAGATGAGGTTGGAGGAGGTGCAAGTGAACCTCTGCCTCACATGCAAAGACTGTTGATGGGGTCCTTTGATGGAGTCGAGGGGGGAGGTAAAGAAACAGGTGTTGCATCTCCTGCGATTGCAGGGGAAAGTACCTGGGGCGCGGGTGGGAAGGGAAGAGTTGAGCACTTTGCATCCATGAAATGTGTACTCTGATTTTAAATGGTGTCATATAGCAAACAAATTTTGACAAGCAGGATGGAAATGTCTAAATGTGTTTCAGTTGAAAATAAAGTATAGAAACATAGAAAATAGGTGCAGGTGTAGGCCATTCTGCCCTTCGAGCCTGCACCGCCATTCAATATGATCATGGCTGATCATCCAACTCAGTATCCTGTACCTGCCTTCTCTCCATACCCCCTGATCCCTTTAGCCCCAGGGGCCACATCTAACCCTCTTAAACATAGCCAATGAACTGGCCTCAACTACCTTCTGTGGCGGAGAGTTCCACAGATTCACCACTCTCTGTGTGAAAAATGATTTTCTCATCTCGGTCCTAAAATACTTCCCTCTTATCCTTAAACTGTGACCCCTTGTTCTGGACTTCCCCAACATTCGGAACATTCTTCCTGCATCTAGCCTGTTCAAACCCTTAAGAATTTTGTAAGTCTCTATAAGATCCCCCCTGAATCTTCTAAATTCTAGCGAGTACAAGCCGAGTCTATCCAGTCTTTCTTCATGTGGAAAGTCCTGCCATCCCAGGAGTCAGTCTGGTGAACCTTCTCTGTACTCCCTCTATGGCAATTCGAACACTGTACTCCCTCTATGGCTCTTTTGGAAATCTCAGTTTCTGAGCAACTAAGCAATGTGAGATCCAACAAAGTTATTTTAAAATAAATTTGTAACATTGGGTACATAAGTAATTTCAATTTTACTTCGGAGTCATGTGAGTGACTTCGTGAAGACCCCGCCAGCACGCATGCCCGACATATCGTCGCTCACATTTGCAGTCGACAGCTGAGGGGGGGGGGGGGGGGGGGGGGGGGGTAGTGCGCTCCTCTACTGGCAGCTTCAAAAAGGCCCTCGGGTAAGTTTTACTAACCTTGAGTTGGTTAGTTTCTGTATTTGTGATATTTCCTTACAGAAACGATGGAACAGAGGAGTAATACGAAGGCTGCATCGAAGCATGCCTCCAAGGACCGCTCAGTCAGCAGGACCCGACTCTGCACCACAGCAGGCCAGGGAGCTGCACACTGGCAGGAGCACCGCGTGGGAGCAGGGTAGGCAAGACCCTGACTCCCTACCGCTTCAATCCGAACAGCACCGGGCCAGCGGTAAAAAGGTGCGGAGATCAGTGCCTGTTTCAACGGCACGCTCCACTTCCCCACTATTACAGGTCGCCAGAGGGCGGACCAGTGGGAAAAGCGCACCGAAGTCGAGTAGCCCTGCTGCGGCGGCCGCCACCGACTCACCACCGCTTCAGTCTGCCAGAACGTGGCCCGGTGGAAAATCAACACGGAAGTTGGGTAGCCCCGCAGGAGCGGCTGGCACTGACTCACCACCGATTCAGTCCGCCAGATCGCGGACCGGTGGAAAAATACACAAGTCGGGTAGCCCTGCAGTAGCGGTTGGCACCGACTTTGGTTCGCATCAGTCCCGTACTTCCGGGACTGGCGGCAAGCGTGCGCGGATGTCGTGTAGCGCCGCTGGAGCGGCTGGCACCGACTCATCACTGCCGCAGTCCGGAAGACCGCGGACAAGCGGCAAATCCGTGCAGGAGTCGTGTAGCCCCGTAGGAGCAGCAGGCACCGACTACCTACCTAGGTTCCTTAGACATCACCTCGACGAGGTGCGGACTGATGGTAGAAGCCCCAATCGTTCATCAGAACTTGGGGAAGTCGACTTGCCGTCCGCAGATAGCGGCGACGGTCGCATAGCTCGTATGGAGTGAAAGGTGGAGCGGCTGCTCGAAAGGGACCTTCTCCATCAAGAGCGTGTGTCTTTAGGATCAACAAGACACACAACAGAACTACTGAACATCTCTCCCTCTTCAATAGGGAGTGCCAGAAGTCAGCCATTAGCTGACTTTGAAGAGGGGTTGGCACAAGAACCTGTGTTGCAAGAGATGCCTGAAGAGGAACTTCTCGAAGTAGTATCGAAGTTCGCCCAACCAACACACTAAGGGCAACCTCTTCAACCTAGGCTAGCGGCCAGCATCAATTATTTAACCACACACCAGCTGCAGGAACAGGTGCTGTCGGCGACTACCAACAAATACAAATCTCCGGAAAATTGTGTGTCGCTCAATGTCAACACACCCATCTGGGGTAACATCAGTCCTGGGATCAGGGCCCAGGAATTAAAATTATTGACCACAGGCATTACTGCCTTTGCCAGGTCCATAGACGGGACGGACATGACAGAGGAGCAGCAGGATGCACTAGCGTTTCTATGCAATACTCAGTATGAGATCAACTGCATTCGCAAGAGCTCCATCTGTCCAACACTAAACCCAAAATTTGCGGGTTTGTGCAAAGCCAATGTAACGCCGCCACCGAGACAGTTGTTCGGTGAAGACCTGCCTAAACAGGTAAAAGACCTGGATGAGGAAGCAAAAGCGGTCGGGTTGATGAGACCACCATCCTCGAGCAGACCATCGGCGTATCATAGACAGCATCCTTATGCAACATCAAACAGGCCTCGGGTTCAACACAACAGGGCAACTAGTACCAACCCTCCGGTCGCGCACTACCAACAAAAGCCTTTTTTAGGACAGGGCCCACAGCGACCAGCCTGGAAGATGCGCCAACCCCACATCCCAGCAACACAAAGACCCAAGAAAGGCCAGTATATCAAGCCCCGCCGGTAACCATGGAGGTAAGAGGTTCTGGTTCTCTTGGGAGTGCTGCATGTATAACCTCACAAGTAGGAGGGAGGTTGCGTACATTCTGGGATGCATGGGGTTCTATAACTTCTGACACTTTTATATTACAAAGTATTCAGGGTTATGAAATTGAATTCATAAATGGACATCTTCCCCCAGCTCAGCATGTACCTAACAGGAAATTTGCACTTTCTCACAAAGAAAAAGTGGAACGACATGCGGAACTATTAAGGTTATACATCAAGGGGGTTATAGAAAAAACGACACATGAACCTCTTGAGTTTGTATCTAACATCTTTACCAAAACCAAAAAAGATGGTGGATGTCGTATCATCATTGATTTAACCCACTTGAATACCTTTGTTCAATATACCTAGTTCAAGATGGAAACATTTGAAACGGCTAAACAACTGATTTCCAGAGGGTGCTTCATGGCCTGCATCGATCTACAAGATGCATACTATTCAGTACCTATAAGGGAAGATCACCGGAAATACTTAAAATTTGTTTGGATGGGGCAACTATGGCAATACAAAGCCCTACCTAATGGGCTTACAACAGGTAGTATTTACCAAAATACTAAAACCAGTATTGGCATCTCTAAGAAGACAAAACCACACAGTCATGGTATATCTAGATGACATTTTAATTGTAGGAAGAACTTTGGAATTAGCTAAATTAGCAGTAACAGCTACCAAATCATTATTTCAGAAACTAGGGTTTGTCATCCATCCAGACAAATCTAAGTTCAACCCTTCTGGGATTATGGACTATCTGGGATTCACAATTAACACCAGTCATATGATTGTCACTATCCCAGAGAACAAAGTAACAGATATAATGGAGGCATGTAACAGCCTTGCTTGCGCCAGGAAACCGACCATTAGACATGCTGCTAAGGCGATTGGGAAACTTGTAGCTACATTTCCAGCTGCACAATTTGGCCCGTTACACTATCAAAACTGGCAAAGAGCTAAAATCTCAGCATTAAAAGCAAATGCTGGACATTTTGACAGACCTATGCAGCTGCCAAACAAGGCAGAAATTGAGCTACTATGATGGATTAGCAATGTTCGTGATTGTTTTAATCCCATCACTATATCAAACCCATCAGTCGTGTTACAAACCGGCGCAAGCGCCCAGGGCTGGGGAACTACCGACACCACTTCTAGTTGTGGCGGCAGATGGGATTTGCACGAGTCTACTCTTCTTCAATCACAAACTATTTGGAAATGCTGGGAGCATTTCACAGGCTGCGGGCTTACTGCTCTAATCTCCATCATACGCACGTCCGTCTTCAAATAGATAATACCACAGTGGTGGCATATTTAAACCATATGGGCGGTATCAAGTCAATATCTTGCGATGAATTGGCAAATTTAATTTGGCTCTGGTGTATTGAAAGAAATATTTCGATAGCAGCTACGTACCTTCCGGGTAAGCTCAATACAGTGGCGGATACCAGGTCACGAGTATTTAATGACAACATCGAGTGGATGTTGAACCCCCAAATATTTGCTAAAATTATAGCCAAATATGGAACACCAGATATCGACCTCTTTGTGTCCAGGTTGAACCATCAGATACCAATATATGTCTCTTGGGAACCAGATCCTGGGGCAGTGGCGATGGACGCGTTCTTGCTAAATTGGGGGAAATGGTTTTTCTATGCATTTCCCCCATTCTGCCCCATCAGTCGGGTATTGCAGAAAATACAACTAGATTCTGCATCAGGTATACTGATAATACCCGACTGGCCCACACAATCATGGTACCCGGCGGTCCTCAACATGATGAACGAACCATGGATTCAGGTTACCAAATGCCCAAATTTGGAGGCCAATCCCATAACAGGGGAATATCATCCATGCCATGGTCATCTGAACCTGTTGGCTTGCAGGTTCTGAAGAGGCCGTTACTGGAATTCGGGCTGTCTACAAGAACCATGGACATCATCACAGCATCGCGCAGTGAGTCGACAAGAAAGCAGTACCTCACCCACATAAGGAAGTGGGAGGCCTTCTGTAGTCGGACCAAGACCACCTACAACTCTGCTACGATCACCAATGTGCTGGAATTCCTCACGGGCCTTCATTTTGATGAGGCCCTCAGTTACAATGCCATAAACAGTGCCAGGAGTGCACTATCATCCTATCTCAACATTGGAGTGGGATCTCACCAGCTGGTATCCAAACTCATGAGGGGTATATTCAATTCCAACCCTCCCCGACCACGATATAATATCACCTGGGATATTGGGGTTGTGTTGTCCCTACTCAGGAGCTGGTCACCTATGACGGATTTACCACTGGACAAACTCACCTTCAAAGTGGTGATGTTAATGGCACTGACCACAGCACAACGGGTCCAGACACTACAGAAACTAAAACTGGACAGAATGGTCTCGACCCCCAATAAAGTGACTTTCTTTATAGATGAGTTACTTAAACAACACAGGCCTGGAACTACAGGTCTGAAATTGGAATTCGTAGCATACCCCGTTGATGTACGACTCTGTATAGCCACCTATATCCGACATTATATTAATGTCACACACACCATCAGGAAAATGGAGACGGGACTGTTTATCAGCCATAAAAACCCACATCACAGGGTGACTGTGCAGACTTCCAGGTGGCTCAGAGTGGTATTGGGTGCAGCAGGTATAGACACTAACATTTTAAAATCTCATTCTACCAGGGCTGCATCCACATCAGCGGCAAGGACCATGGAGGTACCCATGGATCATGTCCTCGCAACAGCGGGCTGGGCCAGTGAAACTACATTTCAGCGTTTTTATAACAAACCTGTGGCCGCTTCCGCAACGTTTGCGGAGTCAGTTTTAAGTGCTGTTCCCTAAACGTTTGTCCCCAAATTCAGTGGTTTTTGGTTTGTATTAATAAATACGTTATTATTTTTCAGCTTGTTCAAGTCTGAAATACGTTACCATACTTCCTCCATCAGTAATTACGGCAGTGTGTGAGCATGGACGTGGTCCAGGGCATGGAATCACAGAGCTTTGAAATCTTCACGAAGTCACTCGCGTGACTCCGAAGTAAAATAGTAAGATTAAATGAGAACTTACCAGTTTGAAGTTTGATCCTTATTTTATGAGGAGTTACGATGAGGGATTTTGTGCCCTCCGCTCCCAACCCTCTATCATAAGATCAACTGGTATATTAGAGTCTCTTTAATCTTACTAACTTCAGTCATTGTTGTTATCTGAGATTCCACACCGCTGCTTTGAAGAATGTCGCGCATGTGTGCTGGTGGGGTCTTCACGAAATCCCTCATCGTAACTCCTCATAAAATAAGGATGAAACTTCAAACTGGTAAGTTCTCATTTAATCTTACTATTAATGTTTATTACATTTTCTTTGGAGCATCACGTTGATATTTTCTGATGCAAATGAGAATCTTAGCATCTCATGTTAGAGTAGTGTCTGGTTTAATCACTGGACCATTAGCAACACCATGCTTATGGAGATGTCCTCTATTTAGATAAATAATAGAAGTGAGGTCAAATTGCATACGCTTTTTGTAAATATCCAATGGTGTGCTTTATTTTTGAAGAATACAGTTTTGTGCCATCCTTTCGGATGAACTCCACCAAAACGAAAGAAGCTTGCCATTTAGCAATTTAGCAGTACAGCACAAGAATGGCCCCCTCTCCCACAATGTCTGTGCTGAACATGATACCAAGGCCATCTCTTATCTATCTACACATAATCAGTATCCCTCCATTCCCTGCCTATACAAAAGTCTCTTAAATCATCATAGTGCCTCAAACACCAAAGCCGACAGCAGGTTCCAGGAACCCAGTGTTTTAAAAAAACGTTGCCCCGGACATCTCCTGTAAACTTTGCCCCTCTGAAAGCAATACCCTATAGTATTTGATATTTCCATCCTGGGGAAAAGAGGTCGGACTGTCTACTATATCTCTGCCTCTCATAATTTTAGACATTTCTATCAGGCCTTCCTGAAACAGAGAAACATAGAAGATAGGTGCAGGAGGAGGCCATTTGGCCCTTCGAGCCAGCACCGCCATTCATTGTGATCATGGCTGATCATCCACAATCAATAACCCATGCATGCCTTCTCCCCATATCCCTTGATTCCGCTCGCCCCTAGAGCTCTATCTAACTCTCTTCTAAATTCATCCGGTGAATTGGCCTCTACTGCTTTCTGTGGCAGAGAATTCCATAAATTCACAACTCTCTGTGTGAAAAAGTTTTTTTTCATCTCAGTTTTAAATGGCATCCCCTTTATTCTTAGACTGTGGCTCCTGGTTCTGGACTCTCCCATCATTGGGAACATTTTTCCTGCATCTAGCTTGTCTAATCCTTTTATATTTTTATATGTTTCTATAAAATCCCATAATCCTTCTAAATTCCAGTGAATACAAGCCCTCTCTTTCCAGTCTTTCCTCATATGACAGTCCCGCCATCCCGGGGATTAACCTCAAGAATCTATACTGCACTGCCTCAATAGCAAGGATGTCCGTCCTCAAATTAGGAGACCAAAACTGCACACAATACTCCAGATGTGGTCGCACCAGGGCCCTGTACAACTGCAGAAGGACCTCTTTACTTCGATACGCAACCTCCAGTCTTCCAAAGAAAACAATCCAAGTCTGTGCAACCTCTCCCTGTAGCTAATAACCCCATAAGCCAGGCATCATTCTGGGAAACCACCTCTGCACCTTTTCCAAGGCCTCCACATCCTTCCTGTAATGGGGCGACCAGAACTGCATGCGCTATAAGGCAAATAGGGCCTAAGGAAAGTCCTACACAGCTGCATCATGACTTCCTGACTCTTATACTCATTTCCCCGACCTATGAAAGCAAACTGTTGTTGAGGTCATCCAGCTGCAGCTCCAGTTACTTAACACGGTCCTTAATGAGCCGCAGCTGAATGCACTTACTGCAGGTGTGGTCCTTGGGGGCGCTGGAAATTCACCAGATGTCCCACCTGCCATCTCAAGGACCCCCAAATATCGAGGAAGAATTATACGGAAAAACAGGCAGCACTTTAACCTGACGTTAACCTTTCGTCAGCCCTCTCGCTGAAGCCTTTTGAGCCAAAGCCTCAACGTAGCCTCTCTCCCAGTAGGTCTCTCCGCTAAACTCTTCCCTTCCTTTTGTTGGCTGCTCTGTCTCTTTTGCTAACAATCAAATTTAGTGCTTTTTAAATGTCCCCCAATCGGCTGAAACCGCTCATTTTCAATCAAAGCATACTCTTTTCACTCAATTCTCCCGCCGACTTTAGAAAAAAACACCCTATCTCCTCTCAAAATGGCTCCTCACCAACTTCAGGCGAGGGCAGGTTTTGCTGAAGTCTGCTGAAGTTTCAAAGCTGTTGAATTGTGAGGGGTACCCTTTCCTCCATTAACCGATTCTAATCTTTTATTTAGTCGCGTGAACTGGAGATGTCGGTTTATTGGCGTGACTGGCGTTCCCTTTGTGCTGTGAAATTTCTACGTTTAGAAGACTTTCTGGACAATCAACGGCATGGAATGTGCCTGTATCTAGAGCCACAAGGCACACTATTCGCAGAGGTACGAATTAACTCAAATCATAATTCACTTTGCCTCTTTCTTGCATTTGCTTCCTGATTAAAGTTGACTGTATTTTCCAGGTTACTTTCTATAATCCAGTCATTGAAAGGCGACCAAAACTACAAAGGCAAAAGAAGATTTTTCCAAAACAGCAAGGTAATAATTCAAACCAAAATAGACACTAATTTAATTTTAACCTTGTTAATTATGATGCAGCAAAACATTGTCGAAGAGGGTGTGAACATTAGGATAAAACTTGTAAAATCTTTGCAAGTAGGTTAATAGCTGGAATATTCATGCTCTATTTTCTCCTCACTGCAGGCAAAACGTTCCTTCGAGCTCCCCAAATGAATATTAATATTGCCACATGGGGACGACTGGTGAGGAAAGCTGTTCCTACAGTAAATAACTCTGGTACATTTAGCCCTACGGCCTCTATCCCTGCAGCTGTGCCAGCTGTTCCTCACACAGAAAATACAGATTCAACTGGGTATGTATATTTTCTCTGTTATTTAAAATAAAAATATGGAAAACAAATTGAATAAAAAAAATTTAAAAAAACTATTTACAAAGCGCCAACTTTCTGCTTGACATAATGCATCTGATTTGTATAAAGAGTTAAAGTCATGAGGAAATGTTTGATTAAGTCGTTTCCCTTTGAGGGAGTGGGGAAAGTCTTAATGTGCTCCAAATTGCATGGAAAGAAGTTGATTTGCTGACCGGATAGTAGTCTTATTTTTGAGCAATTTTCGTCAGGTCTCAGTAGGAAATGCCCCTGAGCTGATCTATTGAGAGTAATGGAGGCCAAAGACTGTACTTTTATTATTCGCCTTTATGCTTTGATGAATTTTTAGCCACGGCCCCACCTGTGTCAGTTTGGGAGAAAGTAAACCTCATTCTGCCTTAAGATCCCCGCCAAAAGCTATTTGTGACTCCAGCTTGCAACCAAGCCTCTATGTTTTTTTTAAAACCTATCCAATTGAAGAAAGAACAGCCTGTGTACTATACGGGTTACTTTTAGTTTCCAATCATTTGCATCCAATGGCAATACAACTGAGCATATTGTCTTCAAGTCATGATTCACTTAGTGGGCTGAGAGGAATTTAGTGAATCAACTTTGGCTGAGTCCTGGCCACTGAGTCAGAGGTTGTGGGTTGGAGCCCCACTCCAAAGCCTTCAGCAGAACCTGCCCTCTCGTGAATGTGAAGGTCATTCCGCAGCATTGAAAACGAAATGGTGAGATCTCTTGGCCGACATGCATTCTCTCAACCAATATTAAAATAGATGTTCTCTCACAGTTTTGCCCGAAGCCTCACTGTGTATAAATTGGTTGCCATGTTTACCATGTTAAACAGTGGCTGAACTTCCAAAAGATGTCATTAGTTCCGAAGCATGTGTAGGAAGGAACTGCCATGCTGGTTTACACCGAAGATAGACACAAAATGCTGGAGTAACTCACTGGCACTAAGAGTTTCGCTCAACAATCCAGCATCTGCAGTCCCACTTTTTAGGCTCCATTTTTAGACGAGATACAGTACAGAAACTGCCCACGCTGACCAGCGATCACCCCGTACTCAAGCACAATCCTACACAACAGGGACAATTTACAATTTTGTACTGAAGCCAATTAACCTGCAAGCCTGCACATTTTTGGCATGTGGTATGAAACTGGAGCATCCAGAGAAAATCCACAGATAGTACCCGCAATCAGGATTGAACCCGGATCTCTGGCACTGTAAGGCTGCAGCTCTACCGCTGTGCCACCATGTCTCCCTTTGTCCAAATCATTTCTAAATATCACAAGCGCTGATCCTTGTGGACCACGACTGGTTACAGATTGCCAGTCAGAATAGCACCCACATGGGCAGGAGTAGCGTACCCAAGCCTGTCCTCCCATGGTTGATCTATCCTGGCCTCAAATTCTCTTCTGTGCCCATAGCCCTCAATTCCTCGATCATTCAAATATTTATCCATCTCCACCTTAAATATATCCAATGATCTGGCCTCCGCCGCCTTCGGTGGCAGAGAATTCCAAACATTCATTACCCTCTGAGAGACTATTTTGTTTGCGTAGGAGGGAATGTAAGAATTGGAGTGTGCTATTCAAGCCCTGTTTGTAAATATTCAATTAATTTAACCTGCAGCAGCTTTTGAGGGCCTCTGTTCTGGAGTTTCACTATCCTTTGGAGGAGTACCTCCTTACATGAGAACCCGTGGCTTAATTGACATTTTATTTTGCCTGTTTGTACTGGACTTTGCCAGCAAAAAAAGTAGTGTCTGTGTATCTGACCAACTACTAAATACCTGAATTAATTGCCGTTTAATCTTGAGAGTGTCTTTGTTTTCCTGTATCTCTCAACAGCCTCAGGATATTTTTCCTAACTAAGAGTTCTCTTTGACATTAAGAGTTCTCTTCTACACTGTGTTCCCACTTTGAAGGAAATTACCCGAAATTCGGGTTGTCTTCGGGTAAATTTAGGGAAATTAAATAATTTCGGGAAATTTTTGCATCCGGCCCGCGAATGGGTCCAATCCGGTGATTTGGAGGGAAAAGGTATATTTATGACGATCCGCGCCTGAGCAGTTGGGGAAAGCCCGTTAAGGGCCTGTCCCACCAGCAGGCAACTCTATGCAATAATGCGATCAAATTAGAAGCGGAGGCCGCGCAGAGGTCGGGTGATCCCCTGTACAGGGCTGTTCCCACCAGCATGCGCTTGCATGCGGCAAGCGCAACCAAACCGGCAGTAGGGGCTGCGCGGAGGTCGGGTGAGTGGCGCAACGCGGCGCAAAGCGAACTTGGAGCGAAGTCTAAGGTAAGTTCGCCAGGACAGAGAGGGGCACAGAGGCACACACACACACACAGGGCCACGGAGCCACACACAGAGTCACAGAGGCACTTACAAATAGGTTCACGGAGGCACGATGTCGGGGCGGTGTGTAAATGTCGAGGCGACTGCGAGCCGACAAGCCGTTGCCGCGCGGAATTTTTGGACATAGTCAGTTTTTCAGAGCCCCGCGCGGTGTCAAGACGAACTCCGCACAATTCCGCACGGCTTCGGCGATCGAAGTGGGACAGGCCCCGCGACGCCGGACGGCTCAAGCGACCACATTAGGTCGCGCTAATCGCATAGAGTTGCATGCTGGTGGGACAGGCCCTTTAGCCGCCTCACAATTGAAAATGGCGCCGGTGACGGGGTAGGGACGCAAAATGGCGGCGTCTCCCCGCGCGTGCGCAGTGGGCCCGGTATCCGACCGTGCGCAGTTGGCCCGGTATCCGACCGTGCGCAGTTGGGGATTTTCAGGAAATTTTGGATTCTATTTAAGGAAAAAATGTTTTGAGGTGTTGATGCACTGCTTCTACATGCAATTTGTTCCAACTGCTGCTATCTATGTATCTGGCTTCCTTGAACTGTAAAATACATAATCAGACGTGTTCCTGAACACACTTCTCGGCATCTGCATATAATGGTGTCTGTCTTGTCGCTTCTTGTGCATGATGGTGGAAAGATTGGTGGAAACAGGACCGCGACGTGAACGCTCTCTCCTTGACCCCAGCTTATTTGGCGAATGTGACATATTAGTCAAGTCCACTTACAGAAGATAGAATGGCTCAGTCTTAAAGTACCTGAGTGAATTGTAGAAAGAGGATGATACCTAAGAAGCTTGTCTTTCATTCTGAGAAAGGGTCTTGGCCCTGAATTATTAAATCGGTTTCTCTTTCTGTAGATGCTGTCTGGTCATCTGAGTTCTTCCAGTATTTTTGTTTCCGATTTCTAGCAGCTGCAGATCCTTGATGTTCATTTGAGCTAATTTATTTACAGTGTTGGTGCTCTAATTTAAATTTTTTGCTGCATGTACGAAGGTCGTAGCATTGCGACTAAATGTGTGTATTGCAATACTTTTCAGAGACCTGCCAGTAGGAAAACTAGAATTTGAATCTGAACCACCACTCACGCCACCCCGAGCTTCATCCCTTGGAGAAAATGGAGCAACCACACCAGAAGTAAGGATCCCTGATGGTGTACAGGTAGGAACCTGAATCATTGAGAGGGAAAGGTTTGATTTCATATGGAATCTTATCTTGTTGGCTGCTTTAGAGTCATAGATAGAAGCATACAGCATGGAAACAGTCCTTTTGGCTGAACTTGCCCGTGCCGACCAACATGCCCCATCTACACTAGTCCCACCTACCTGTGTCTAGCCCACATCCCTCTAAACCGATCCTATCCATGTATCTGTCTAAATGTTTGTTAAACATTGCGATATTACCTGCCTCAACTACCTCCCCCAGCAACTCATTTCATATACCCACCGCCCTTTGTGTAAAACAAAATAAGTTAACCCTCGGGTTCCTATTAAATCTTTTCCCCCCTCACCTTAAACCAATGGTTCTAGATTCCCCTACTTTGGACCAAAGACTGGTAGGTATGTTCCTTTATTTTGTTACTTATGCCGTTGGGTCTTCTGCACTATAAGGACTTATTTCTTTTTTTTTAAAAGATAGAAAGTGCTGGAATAGCTTCAGCGGGTCAGGCAGCATCTCTGGAGGACATGAATAAGCGACGTTTCAGGTCGGGATTCTTCTTCAGACTCCAGAGATGCTGAATTACTCCAGCACTTTGTGTCTTTTTTTGTAAAACAGAATCTGCAGTCCCTTGTGTCTATAAGGGTTTATTCTTATGTTAAATAATAGAACGAAGGGCACACTGTTCCATTCTCTATCATGAATGGAAGTGATGGGCTATTGATCAGAGTCCACTGTTGACGGAATCCATTTCATCAACATTTTCAGTGAAGTATTCTGGATTCCCTCCCCCCCCCCTTTGGCCCCTTGGCTTTGCCCTCCAGATCCGAAACACCCACCCCATACGTCTCTGCCCTCTTTATCCCCAGTGCCACCTCCATTGGCTCTGCCCTCCATATAGACTGGATTCTCCCCTCACCACACCCCCCTCTCTTCTGTCTGGATTCCCCACCCTCCATGGTTTTGCTCTCCAGATCTCCCGTCTTGCCCTAAAGTCCTCCAGCTTCTCTACATAATTGAAAATCTTCAACCCAGTTAATCCTTTCCATGCTGTGTCTGATCCCTTTAAACATGGTGCCCAGAATGGTCGCCAACATTACACCAAGCCCAACCATTTTCATAATTCTATGAATTCCATTGGTATTCTCCTTTTACATCCCTGAATATAAAGCCATTTCCAAAAGGGAACCTGCCTATTTTATAAAGCAAAGTACAGACTTTTCTTGGGGTTTGGTGAGTTTAATGGCACCATTGGGCACTTCAAATTACTATCTGTCGGGAGATCTGTTTGTGGCACATTTTCTATTCTTTCATTGCGCAATCTTTACGTGACATTTTTTTTATTTGTTGAAATAACGCTGTCTCTCTTTGTTTGTCTTTTGTAGGAAGCACTCTCAACGTTTGATTTTCTGAACGATAGGAACAATATAGTTTCAAATGTGGGGAACAATATAATATCTGTGCCTGTGCTAACCCCTCCGGAACTCGACTTTCGAACAGTCCCACAGTCAGAAGATAAGCGGTATTTAGCTTTGTCGTTTTTATCAACAAAAGCGCATTGTTTTAGTCATTGAGTCGTACAGCGCAGACATGAGCCTTCAGCCCACCATTTCCATGGCAACCTTGGCGCCCAATGACACTAAACCCATTTGCCCACATTAGGCCAGTATCTTGCCATTAAATGAATGTCTAAATGTCTCTTAAATGTGGTGATTGTATCTGAGTCCACCACCACCTCAGGCAGCCAAGCTGTCTCCTAAATGTTGCTCTACTGCAGGGAAGAAATATTCTGGCAATCTAGTTATCAATTAAGATCCTGTCGTCGGTTCGCCCCTCGGCCTCCTTCGTGCCAGAGAAAGCAAAACCAGCCTCATTACCTCGCCATCCCTCTCCCAACTCCTATCCTCCTCCATTCCCCCTCAGCTCCCAGCACTCCCTCCCCCTCATCTTCTGCTCCCTCGTCTTTTCCCTGTCCTCCTCCCCTCCCCCACTTCTCCCTCTCCTCTCCTTTCCCCTAACCTCGGTCACTCCCTCCCTCCATTACCCCTCTCCCCTCCCTACCCCCCTACTCTCCCTCTACCCCCCCCTCCCCTCCTCCCCCACGCTCCCTCCTCACCTACCGCACTTACCCTACATAATGGCTACTGTTTGTAGGCCTATATATAACTCCTATCGTGTCATTTTTACCCTTGTAATTTTTTAGTTATTTTTTTCATCTGATCCACACCTGCAGATTGAAGAAGTGAATAAATGACGTATTTTTATTTAAATGTTTATTTCTTAATTCTCCAGAATACAGCAAAGATTCCAGTTCAGTCTCTTGGACTTCAGGTGTGTTGCTGTACTTGGCAGGGGACACTTTGGAAAGGTAATCCTAAAATGAGAAAAGCTGCAGTTTTACATTTTTTTTGCATTTTTTTGGGGGCAGAAGAATGAATGGAGCTTTAATTTGTTTGTAACACAGGTTCTTCTTTCGGAGTATAAAGTCACTGGTGAAATGTTTGCGATCAAAGCCTTGAAGAAAGGAGATATTGTAGCTCGTGATGAGGTAGATAGGTAAGTTTGTAACAACTGAATTTATGCAGCTCATCCGTTTGGGTAATGCTTTTCAAAGAGGTCCTTAGGAATTTACTTAATTACCCTCTTATTAATAAATGCTACATTTAGAGTCATATATAATGCGAAAACAGGCTTTTTTTGCCCAACTTGCCCATGCCAACCAAGATGCCACATCTACACTAATCCCATCTGCCAACGTTTGGTCCATATCCCTCTAAACCTTTCCTATCCGTGCACCTGTACATGTCTTAATTGCTGCAATAGTACCCGCCTGAACTATCTCTGGCAACTTGTTCCAGATACCCACCACCCACTGTGTGAAAATGGTGACCCTCATCTTCCTATCAAATCTTTCCCCTCTCAGCTTACAAAGCTATGTCCTCTGGTTCTTGATTCCCCTACTCTGGGGAAAAGATTCTGTACATTCACCCTATCTATTCTCGTGATTTTATATACCTCTGTCAGATCACCCCTCCGCCTCCTGTGCTCCAAGGAATTAAGTCTTAGTCTGCCCAATATCTCCCTATAGCTCAGGCCCTCAAGTTCTGGCAACATCCTTGTAAATCTTCTCTGCTCTCTTTCTAGCTTAACAACATCCTTGCTATGGTAGTCAAAAGTGCTGGAGAAACTCAGCAGGTGCAGCAGCATCAATGGAGCGAAGGAAATAGGCAACTTTGCGGCCCGAAACTTTGCCTTTTTCCTTTGCTCCATAGATGCTGCTGCACCCGCTGAGTTTCTCCAGCACTTTTGTCTACCTTCAATTTTCTAGCATGTGCAGTTCCTTCTTAAACATCCTTGCTATGGCAGGGTAACCAAAATGGAATGCAATATTCTAAATGTGGCGTCAAAAACGTTGTGTAACTGTGATATAACTTCCAAACGTCCATACTCAATACCCTGACTGATGAACGGCTATGTACCGATAGCCTTCTTCATCACTCTTTAGAACATAGAAACATAGAAAAATAGGTGCAGGAGTAGGCCATTCGGCCCTTCGAGCCTGCACCGCCATTCAATGTGATCATGGCTGATCATCCAGCTCAGTATCCCGTACCTGCCTTCTCTCCATACCCCCTAATCCCTTTAGCCACAAGTGCCACATCTAACGCCCTCTTAAATATAGCCAATGAACTGGCCTCAACTACCTTCTGTGGCAGAGAATTCCAGAGACTCACCACTCTCTGTGTAAAGAATGTTTTCCTCATCTCGGTCCTAAAGGAATTCCCCCTTATCCTTAGACTGTGACCCCTTGTTCTGGACTCCCCCAACATCGGGAACAATCTTCCAGCATCTAGCTTGTCCAACCCCTTAAGAATTTTGTAAGTTTCTATAAGATCCCCCCTCAATCTTCTAAATTCCAGCGAGTACAAGCCGAGTCTATCCAATCTTTCCTCATATGAAAGTCCTGACATCCCAGGAATGAGTCTGGTGAATCTTCTCTGTACCCCCTCTATGGCAAGGATGTCTTTCCTCAGATTTGGAGACTTAAACTGTACGCAATACTCCAGGTGTGGCCTCACCAAAACCCTGTACAACTGCAGTAGATCCTCCCTGCTCCTATACTCAAATCCTTTCGCTATGAATGCTAACATACCATTTGCTTTCTTCACTGCCTGCTGCACCTGCATGCCTACTTTCAATGACTGGCGTACCATGACACCCAGGTCTCGTTGCATCACCCCTTTTCCTAATCTGCCACCATTCAGATAATAGTCTACCCTCATGTTTTTGCCACCAAAGTGGATAACCTCACATTTATCCACATTATACTGCATCTGCCATGCATCTGCCCATTCACTCAGCCTATCCAAATCACCCTGCAGCCTCCAAGCATCCTCCTCACACCTAAGTATACCCCCCAGCTTGGTGTCATCTGCAAATTTGGAGATGTTGCATTGAATTCCCTCGTCCAAATCATGAATATATATTGCAAATAGCTGGGGTCCCAGCACTGAGCCTTGCGGTACCCCACTAGTCACTGCCTGCCATTCTGAAAAGGACCCGTTTACTCCTACCCTTTGCCTCCTGTCTGCTAGCCAGTTCTTTATCCACATCAATACTGAACCCCCAATACCGTGTGCTTTAAGTTTGTATGCTAATCTCTTATGCGGGACCTTGTCGAAAGCCTTCTGAAAGTCTAGATATAACACATTCACTGGTTCTCCCTTATCCACTCTACTAGTTACATCCTCGAAAAATTCTATCAGATTTGTCAGACATGATTTACCTTTCGTAAATCCATGCTGACTTTGTCCAATGATTTCACCACTTTCCAAATGCGCTGCTATCCCATCATTAATAACTGACTCTAGCAGTTTCCCCACTACCGATGTTAGACTAACTGGTCTGTAATTCCCCGCTTTCTCTCTCCCTCCTTTTTTACATTTCTACCCGTGACGCCACTTTCAGGGAACTGTATACTTGCACTCCAAGATATTTTGCTCTACAACACTCCCCAGGGCCCTGTCATTCGTGTGAACATTTCTAACACTTTAGGAAAACATCTTTCATGCTGCAGTGGTGAATGTGACCTTAGTTGATTTATTTTAAGACTACGTTTTTTCTTGTAAACTTGTACTTATAGTAGCCACATCAACTGGAATATTGTGGGAATAAGTGCCTTTGGGCTGATCCTAAAAATTGCACTATGCCCATTACATCATAGTGTTGTCTTCCATTCTGAGCAGTGGAGATTTGTGTATCTATACTTATTTTGTCTAAACTAATGTACAGCAGTCTTTTAAATGAAGCAAACATTTGTCCATCTGTGTTTCTACTCATAGTCTTGAATTTGAGCAGTAGCTTCATTACGACAACTTTAGTTAAAGTAAATTGTTATTGAGAGCCACCTCTAGTTGTACAATGCATATATTTCAAACTACCAGCAGCTAAAAATCATCGTGGACAATAGTAAATGACATTTTTATTTATTTGCTTTCTGAATTGTATTCAATCCTGAAGTGCAAAACTAACTTTATTTGTTCCTTCCTTCACTTGCAGCCTTATGTGTGAGAAGAGAATATTTGAGACTGTGAACCATGTCCGACATCCATTTTTGGTCAATCTCTTTGCCTGTTTTCAGACCAAAGATCATGTATGTTTTGTAATGGAGTATGCTCCAGGTGGAGATTTGATGATGCACATTCATGCCGATGTTTTCTCTGAACCCAGGGCTGTGTAAGTATCAATTCCTAGGCATGGTTTATTTGTGGCTGGCTTTACAGTGCATTTGAGTGTCTATTCCACTCGTAAATATTGAATGCAAATCTCTTCTACAATATTAATTCCCAGTTTAATCTTCATCAATTGCTGTTTACCTTACTGCCGATGGTTTAAAATGGTGAACAGAAAAACAACCTACTTTACCTGCATTTATTATCATTAATTTAGCATATTTCACGAGAGTACTCTTGAAATAAAAGCAACATTTTGATTACAGTACTGTCTTTTTTTTTTTTTTTTTTTTTTGTTAGAAGTAAGTACAATAGTGTGGTACTTGAGTACCTAATACATACATACATATTTCCATTCTTGTACAACTTCGTATTTTTAATTTAATAATAAAAGAACAGTGAGAGAAAAAAGAAATAAAGAGTGTCGGAATAGATAGACAAGTGAGTAGAAACAGATAGCAAAAGAAATAAAGGACAGAGATGAGAAGCTAAAAAGATTGAAAAAAAAGGACAAAGTAGAGAAAAGAGAGATTAGGAGAGAACTACCTATTTCGTATTTTTGCCCATCCGTCACCCGGTTCTAAACCATTTAATTTCTACGGTTATGTTATGTTGCACCATCTACTTGTAAAAAGTTGATAAAAGGAGACCAAGTCTTTAAGAATTGGTCTAATTTGCCTATTAGGAGGAATCTTATTTCTTCAAGATGTAGCGTTTCTGACATCCACATTTTGAATGTTGGCGTGGTTGCGTTTTTCCAAAATTTGAGTGTGTTTTTTTGCTGTTATTAAACCGTAATTAAGAAAAGCTTCTTGGAATATAGTTAGTTTACTTCCCTCTTCCATTGATCCAAAGATAATCAATTATTTATTGGGGTTCAATTTTGTGTTAAATAGTTTTGTAAAAATTCCAAACATTTCATTCCAAAATGTATGCAGTTTTGTGCAAGAGACAAAGGAATGTGCTATAGTGGCATTTTGAGTTAGACATTTATCACAGATGGGGGAAACATTTGAAAATATTTTATTCAGTCTAGTTTTCGAATAGTATCATCTATGTAACATTTTAAATTGAATTAGGTTATGTCTTACATTAATTGAACATTTATTTACATATAATAGATTTTTTTCCCATCTATCGTTCGGAATTTTTATCAATAACTCTTGTTCCCAGTCCCTTCTAATTGCCTCTGTCGTTAGTGTTTCTATATTTAGAATTATATTATATGTAAGATATTAAATTGCTTGATTCTGCCTTTCTATTAATTCCTTTCTCTAATAAATCTGGGATTAAAGTTTGATATCCTTGTATATATTTTTTCAAATAATCTTGAATTTGAAGATATTTGAAATATTGATTACTTTTCAAATTATATTTTAAAGTTTACAGTACTGTCAACTTGACTTTTCTGCAACAGGTTTTATGCTGGCTGCGTGGTCCTTGGTTTGCAGTATTTACACGAACACAAGATAGTATACAGGTAAGTTGCTCAGTCATTATTGTTAATTTCCTAGAGGGCGCCGTCCTGTATGGTATGGCTGCCCAGCCTGCAGCTATATGTCTTTCCTTTTCTTTTTTTTTAGTGTGTTAAAGTGTTTTATTTGGGAGTCTATTCTTTTTTATGTGGGGGGAGGGGGGGGAAGGGGGAAACTGCTTTTCCTGGTCCCTACCTGGTCGGAGAGGCAGCTTTTCTCCGGGCTGCAACTCCGACCCGTCCTCGCGGCCTACCAGCGGGCCTGGAGCGGCATTTCCTGGGGGGACGCCCAGAGCTTCGGCAGCGGCAGAGTGCTGGAGCGCCATCGCGGGACGGAGCGGGCGATGCCTTGCCTGGGTCGCCGCGCTGGAACTCCGGTGAGCTGGGACCGCCCGAGACAAACATCGCGGAGCCGCGGGTCTGTGGAGCGGGCGGCTGCGGGCGGCGGCGCTGAACTTTAACACCAGGAGCCAGGGAGGAGCTCCATTCAGCGCGGCCTTGTCGGCTTTGGAAGCCGCGGACTCCAGCAGGAAGCGGCCGTTCCAGGTGTCCCAAGCCGCTGAGAGGACTCTCCCGACGCCGGAGCACCATCACCCGGCGAGAACGGCCTGGAACATCGGGCCTCCGTCAAGGCGACTGCGGAGGCCTCAATAGGCCTGACTATGGGTGGACATGGGTTGGGGACTGGACATTGTGCCTTCTCTCATAATGGGAACCATTGTGGGGGGATGTTTTTATGTTTAAATCTCTTTATTAGTGTTGTGTCTGTATTCTTTATTTTATGTGCTGCATGGCAAGAAACATTTCACTACACCAATTGGTGTATGTGACAAATAAACTAACCTTGTACCTTGAACCTTAATTAACTAAGCAGGCTGACGAGGGCAGGGCCATAGAAGTAGTCTATATGGACTTCAGCAAGGTCTTTGAAAAGGTTCCGAATAGTAGGCTGCTCTGGAAGGTTTGATCACATGAGATCAAGGGAGAGCTACAGTACCTCCATAATGTTTGGGACAAAGACCCATCATTTATTTATTTGCCTCTGTACTCCACAATTTGAGATTTATAATAGAAAAAAAATCGCATGTAATTAAAGCGCACATTGTCAGATTTTAATAAAGGTATTTTGGTTTTACCATGTAGAAATTAGAGCTGTGTTTATACATAGTCTGTCTGTCCGTCCCCCCCCCCCCCCCCCCCCCCCCCCCCCCAATTTCAGGGCACCAGGCTTTTCCTAGCGCTTTTATGATCAAATTAATCTGCTAACAGTAGGTTTTGTTACAGTAAGTTTTGTGTCCATATATTGCGAAAATTGGATAATAGCATTTGGAGTTTGAGAGTATTTCCTTTACTGTTGTCATCTTAGTAGACATTGCAGACCATTGAAATATCGTTTTGAAGAAAGTATCTGGGGCTAATAACTAGCTTTTATCCTTAGCGACCTTACAAAAACAGCAAGATGTCATCTGAGGAAGAGTCCCCACCTGAAATGTCACCTATCCATGTTCTCCAGGGATGCTGCTTGACCCACTGAGTTACTCCAACACTTTGTGTCTTTTTTTGAAAGACAGCAAACTGGAACTAAATGATAATGTCGCTAAGAAATATAGAGAATAATAAGATCATAAGTGATAGGAGTAGAATTAGACAATAGACAATAGGGCTCCATCAAGATGATGGTGATCTCACTGAGGTAGCATGTCGGCAATTGCAAGATATTGGTTCAATACTACATGTCCAAACCACTGTGTTGTGTTACTTGGAGATGGCGACAATCTCAGTTGGTGTAATTGAGTCAATAGGCAATAGACAATAGGTGCAGGAGTAGGCCATTCGACCCTTCGAGCCAGCACCGCCATTCAATGTGATCATGGCTGATCATCCCCAATCAGTACCCCGTTCCTGCCCTCTCCCCATATCCCGTGACTCCGCTATTTTTAAGAGCCCTATCTAGCTCTCTCTTGAAAGCATCCAGAGAACCGGCCTCCACCGCCCTCTGAGGCAGAGAATTCCACAGACTCACCACTCTCTGTGTGAAAAAGTGTTTCCTTGTCTTCATTCTAAATGGCTTACTCATTCTTAAACTATGGCCCCTGGTTCTGAACTCCCCCAACATCGGGAACATGTTTCCTGCCTCTAGTGTGTCCAAACCCTTAACAATCTGATATGTTTCAATGAGATAACCTTGCATCCTTCTAAGCTCCAGAGTGTACAAGCCCAGCTGCTCTATTCTCTCAGCATATGACAGTCCCACCATCCCGGGAATTAACCTTGTAAATCTACGCTGCACTCCCACAATAGCAAGAATGTCCTTCCTCAAATTAGGGAACCAAAACTGTACACAATACTCCAGGTGTGGTCCCATTCGGCCCATCAAGTCTACTCCGCCATCTATCTCTCCCTCCTAACCCCATTCTCCTGCCCTCTCCTCATAACCTCTGACACCCATACTAATTAAGAATCTATCGATCTCTGGCTTTAATATATCCAATAGCTTGGCCTCAACAGCCTTCTGTAGCAAAGAATTCCACAGATTCACCACCCTCTGACTAAAGAAATTCCTCCTGATGTCCTTCCTAAAAGAACGTCCTTTAATTCTGAGGCTATGAGACTTTCCCACTGGTTGAATCATCCTCTTCATATCCCCTCTATCCACGCCTTTCTGATTCTACTATAAGGGAAGAGCTGTAATGGTTTGTTAAAGGCACATCTTGATTTGCTGACTTAATAGATGAGATTTGATGAAGATTGATGTTTATCTGCAGGCATTGATTAAGTGCAAAACCAATTTGGCAATATTAGATATAGACGTTAACAAAATTAAAATCTACGGGATGTAGGGATAGTGGTAGCATGATATTAAAATCGATCAATGTCCTGACAGCAGAACAAAATGTTTGCTTTTAAAATTCGATCATAGTACAGCCTGAAAGTCCTCTGCATTGGTATTGTGGCCCACAATCTGTGGAAAGTAGATTCAGTGGTAACGTTCAAGTAGAAAATTAGGCAAGTATTTGAAGGAATATACTGCAAGGTAATGGGAATAGAGGATGGGACTGATATTTAAAAAGGCACAATGTGCTGGAATAACTCAGCCGGTCAGGCAGCATTTCTGGAGAACATGGATAGGCGACGTTTCGGATCGGGACCCTTCGTCAGAGGGGAATAATATTAATTGGGTAACTCTGTCAATGTATCTGGGCTTTGATTAGTACGGGCGTCGGGATTATGGGGAGAAGGCAGAAGAATGGGGTTAGGAGGGAGAGATAGATCAGCCATGTTTGAACGGTGGAGTAGAATTGATGGGCTGAATGGCAAAATTCTCTCCTATCACTTATGCACTAAACGGCATCTTTCAGTGACTAGCTTCTATTTGACCTGTATCAATTTGATGTTATATGGCAAAGGTCTTGTGGCAAGTGCTGTTCACAAAATGGGACCTGCTTAAAATGGTCTCCATCAATGCACATGTGAGCTTCATTGTGGGAGAAAATACCATCTCTTACTCCTTAGCCCTTGCTCCTCTCCTCCTAGCCCTGATACAATTAATTAGCAATATTTTGAGTATTCAGCAAATGTGCGACGATAATAATTTAATGCAGATCTCTTATCATCTTCCAGAGATTTAAAGCTGGATAACCTGTTGCTGGATAGTGACGGCTATGTCAAGATTGCTGACTTTGGTCTTTGTAAGGAGGGTAGGTACTCATGTTCTTGAAGTTCTCTGGAAAAATTCTAATCCTTTAAAATGTTAATGCACAATAATCCTAAAATGTCTGCATTTCAGTGCAGATATTGCTAATGAACTAGAGCAAAATGCCTTGTTTACTTAGTTTGTTCTGTTGGCCTGTCCTTGTTATGTAAGTGCATTGTAGATAATAATATCCTAAAATTAAAATTCGGGTCACGATATTTTTAGAATTAAAATCATCCACACTATAAGTCGGATTTGATCTTATTGTAACGTTCCACGGAGTAGTACAGAACCCACCATTCAGAATGAATGCCAAGTACTGGGTATCTACTATTCCTAACAGATGAGCACCTGTAAACAGCCTAGAGATAGAGAAGCAATAAGTTGTAGAATTAAATTCATACCAATGTTGAACAGAGTTTGGATGATATAGTGTTTATTTGATCATTTTCTGAAATGATTACCAAAGTTTTAAAATTGAGCCTTAAAATGATTCTAAACACCATTCAGTATTGTCCTTAAGCCGGAGGCCAATACATTTCCAAGGGAGTTTGGATGGATTATTCAATGAGGGCTAGAGTTAGAGGTGAACCTCAGAATCTAATCTATTGGGTCGGCCACCAATTAATAATGATGCTGGTTGGCTTCACGCCCTAGAGCTGAAGGATATATACTGATTCTTTTTGTTTAGTTCAGAGACAGGCCCTTCGGCCCACTGAGTCCGCACCGACCAGCGATCCCTGCACATTAACACTATCCTACACACACCGGGGACAATTTACAATAATACCTAGCCAATTACCCTACAAACCCGTACGTCTTTGGAGAGTTGGAGGAAACCGGAGATACCGGAGAAAACCCACGTGGTCACGGGGAGAACGTACAACTCCAAGCAGACAGCACCCTTAGTCAGGATCAAACCCAGGTCTCTGGTGCTGTAAGGCAGCAACTCTACCGCTGCGCCACCGTGCCGCCTGACTACTCTGTTATATTTTACTGTACATCCATCCCACAGTGATGCTAAATTGGGATTGAGTTTGTGGTGAATGCGGCGAAACAAAGATTAGATCATTGAATGACTGTTGTGACCATTTATTAGTTTTGTGCCCCAAACTATTTCCGTGTGGTTTTTCTGTATTCAGAAGTGAATATACAAGTATAATTCTATAGAATAACTTAATTTATTGTGTTCTGTTGCTTAAAATCATTTTAATAGACAATGGGTGCAGGAGTAGGCCATTTGGCCCTTCGAGCCAGCACCGCCATTCAATGTGATCACGGCTGATCATCCCCAATCAGTACCCCGTTCCTGCCTTCTCCCCATATCCCCTGACTCTGCTATTTTTAAGAGCCCTATCTAGCTCTCTCTTGAAAGCATCCAGAGAACCGGCCTCCACCGCCCTCTGAGGCAGAGAATTCCACAGACTCACCACTCTCTGTGAGAAAAAGTGTTTCCTCGTCTCCGTTCTAAATGGCTTACTCCTTATTCTTAAACTGTGGCCCCTGGTTCTGGACTCCCCCTAACATTGGGAACATGTTTCCTGCCTCTAGTGTGTCCAAGTCCTTAACAATCTTATATGTTTCAATGAGATCACCTCTCATCCTTCTAAACTCCAGAGTGTACAAGCCCAGCTGCTCCATTTTCTCAGCATATGACAGGCCCGCCATCCTGGGAATTAACCTTGTAAACCTACGCTGCACTCCCTCAATATCAAGAATATCCTTCCTCAAATTAGGGGGGCACAACTGCACACAATACTCCAGGTGATATGCAAAACTGCACACAATACTCCCATGATAAAGCTGCACACAACACAAAATATTTAAAAAATGCTGACTATTAATTTGTTGTCGTCATCAATTTCAGGTATGGGTTTTGGTGACCGAACGAGCACGTTTTGTGGCACTCCTGAATTTCTGGCTCCAGAGGTGCTGACCGAGACATCTTACACGAGGGCGGTGGACTGGTGGGGACTGGGCGTTCTCATCTATGAGATGTTGGTTGGTGAGGTAAGAAAGAGTGCTGAGGATGACTCTTGTATAAATCCACTTTACATTTAACAATGTAAATCATTTTTCTCTCTCTATTTCCCGTTCTTGTTAGTCACCTTTTCCTGGTGATGACGAAGAAGAGGTTTTTGACAGTATTGTGAATGATGAAGTACGATATCCAAGGTTCTTATCCACAGATTCCATCTCCATCATGAGACGGGTATGTCGCAATCATTAATTTAAGAAGAAAATACATAACCATCATTTTATTTACAAAACTGCATTTTTTTTAAATACGTAGAAATGTGCACCGTGCAGATAGATGTATTATTATGGTTATATTATTTTATTATGGCATAGATTTTTATATCTGTATGCTTACAATATTTGGCTTCCTGCTTCCTACACTTATTTTTAACTCTTTAAATTAGTGGTCATCAAACAGAATGATAGGATGTAAAGGTTATCCAGGTATATTTTAAAATAAGAAAGCATTGCCTGAACGTAATAGCCGTATATGAGATGTTCAGCCATGATCACATTGAATGGCGGTGCTGGCTCGAACGGTCGAATGGCCTACTCCTGCACCTATTGGCTATTGTATAGGAGTTCAGGGGAACAGCTGCATAAGGGTCCCGACCCAAAATGTCTCCCATCCATGATTTCCAGAGATGAAGCCTGACCTGCTGAGTTACTTCAGCACTATGTGCCTTTTTCGGTAAACCAGCATCTGCAGTTCCTTGTATAGCCATAAATAGTTTTCCATTCACCATATGTAGATTGCTTAGTACTAGTATACCTCCTGTTTGTGTTTAGCTTGATTTAGTGTCTTGAGTTTTGTATTTTGATTTATCAATTATGTCAATTTTTACTACTTCTATTATTGATTTTCTTTAGCATAGTGTTTCTATTACTGGGCACATGATGTGGCCAAGATTTAAATAACTTGCTTAGATCAGCAATGCTCCTCTTAAATGTATCCCTTGCTGGCTTATCAAATGAACATTGACTTCACAATTTGTGTATTTACATAACTCTGGAAGAAGTAATTATGTTTGTCGATCGTACATTTCCACACGAGGTCCATCCCTAACAACAATCAATGTATAATGGCCTTTTGTGTATCAAGAGCCATTTGACTCTACCACATGGATTCAGATTTTACAAAGCAATATGAATTTGTCTTGTGGCCGAGATACTTCCATCCCATTGAGAAACAGCCAGGAGAGGAGCTCCTCCCCCAGTATTTTTAGATCGTGGTTTTCAGTTACATGTAGCTTGTGTACTAGGGACGGCACAGGAGATTACAGATGCTGGAATCTGGAGCAAAATGACAAACTGCCAGAGGAGCACAGTGGGTCAGGCAGCATCTTGGGGGGCGGGGGAGGGGAATAGTTGACATGATATACTAGTGATGCTGATTAACATTGAGATCTACCATGGAGTGACTTGTCCACTGGACTAACATAGAAACATAGAAAATAGGTGCAGGAAGAGGCCATTTGAGCCAGCACCGCCATTCATTGTGATCATGGCTGATCCTCCCCTATCAATAACCCGTGCCTGCCTTCTCCCCATATCCCTTGACTCCACTAGCCCCTAGAGCTCTATCTAACTCTCTCGTAAATCCATCCAGTGACTTGGCCTCCACTGCCCTCTGTGGCAGGAAATTCCATAAATTCACAACTCTCTGGGTGAAAAAGTTTTTTCTCACCTCAGTCTTAAATGACCTCCCCTTTAGACTGTGGCCCCCTGGTTCTGAACTCGCCCAACATTGGGAACATTTTTCCTGCATCTAGCTTGTCCAGTCCTTTTATAATTGTATATGTTTCTATAAGATCCCCCCCCTCATCCTTTTAAACTTCAGTGAATACAATCCTAGTCGTTTCAATCTTTCCTCGTATGATAGTCCTGCCATCCCAGGGATCAATCTCTTGAACCTACGCTGCACTGCCTCAATCACAAGGATGTCCTTCCTCAAATTGGGAGACCAAAACTGTACACAATACTCCAGACGTGGTCTCACCAGAGCCCTATACAGCTGCAGAAGAACCTCTTTACTCCTTTAATTCGCTGTACCTCCCCCTTGCCTAACCTAACCCCATTGAGATAATAATCTGCCCCCTTGTTTTTACCGCCAAAGTGGATAACCTCACATTTATCTATATTATACTGCATCTGCCATGCATCTGCCCACTCACTCAAGCTGTCCAGGTCACCCTGCAACCTCCTAACATCCTCTTCACAGTTCACACTGCCACTCAGCTTTGTGTCATCCGCAAACTTGCTAGTGTTGCTCCTAATTCCCTCGTCCAAATCATTAATATATATGGTAAACAGTTGCGGCCCCAACACCGTGCCTTGCGGCACTCTACTCGCCACTGCCTGCCATTCGGAAAAGGACCCGTTCATTCCTACTCTTTGCTTCCGGCCTGCCAACCAATTTTCTATCCATGTCAACACCCTACCCCCAATACCAGGTGCTCTAATTTTAGTCACCAGTCTCCCGTGCGGGACCTTATCAAAGGCTTTCTGAAAGTCTAGATACACTACATCCACTGGCACCCCTTCATCCATTTTACTTGTCACATCCTCAAATAATTCCAAAAGATTAGTCAAGCTTGATTTCCCTTTCATAAATCCATGTTGACTTGCACTAATCCTTTGACTGCTATCCAAATGCCCCATTATTACCCCTTTAATAATTGAATCCAGCATCTTTCCCACCACCGAAGTCAGGCTAACTGGTCTGTAATTCCCCGTTTTCTCTCTCGCTCCTTTCTTGAAAAGTGGGATGACATTAGCTATCCTCCAATCCACAGGAACTGATCCTGAATCGATTGAACATTGGAAAATGATCACCAATGCGTCCACTATTTCTAAAGCCACCTCCCTGAGGACTCTGGGATGCAGACCATCAGGCCCAGGGGATTTATCATCCTTCAGTCCCATTAGCCTACTCAAGAAGGATTGCAAATTGACTGAAGAAGGGTTCGCGCTGAAATGACACCTGTTCCTTTTTCTCTAGAGTTGCTGCCTGACCTGCTGAGTCACTCCAGCATTTTATGTCTATCTTCGGTCTAAACCAGCATCTGCAGTTCCTTCCTACACAGGATTGGAATTTTTTAAGAAAGAACGGCAGATGCTGGAAAAATTGAAGGTAGACAAAAAGCTGGAGAAACTCAGCGGGTGAGGCAGCATCTATGGAGTGAAGGAATAGGTGATGTTTTGGGGTGAGACCATTCTTCAGACGGATGTAGGGGTGGGGCGGGAAGAAGAAAGGAAGAGGCAGAGACAGTGGGCTGTGGGAGATCTGGGGAGGGGAGGGGAAGGAGGGAGAAAGCAAGGACTACCTGAAATTGGTTTTGGAATTAGGATTGGAAATCAGTTCATAAATTTATGATCCCCAAGTTTATTTTTGAAGTCATGGATTCAGAACCGTCTGAAGAATGGCCTCGACCCGAAACGTCACCCATTCCTTCTCTCCAGAGATGCTGCCTGTCCCCGCTGAGTTACTCCAGCTTTTTGTGTCTATCTTCGGTTTAAGCCAGCATCTGCAGTTCCTTCGTGCAGTTTCAGAACATTTGTTCTATGTGAGTAGTTTGTGCCATTGGTGGCAATGGGTTTGTGATATCATCTCATTACCAGAGATAACCCTTAAGTGCTGCGGGGGCCAGGCAGCATTAACAGAGGGACTGGATAGGCAATGTTTAGAGTTGATAAATCGTCTCAGTTGAATGAGCTGAGTTGAGTTTGAGTTTAATTTATTGTCACGTATACCGAAGTATAGTGAAAAGCTTTTTGTTGCGTGCTAATTAGTCAGCAGAAAGACAATCAATATATGATTACATTCGAGCCATTTACAGTGTACAGATACATGCTGGGAAACTTGGGTAAACAAATCCCAATCCTGCAATCAGACCTGACTAATATTTGACATGATTTGTGAAATACCTGTTGAAATATGTAAATTATTTGCTTTTGTTTTACTCTTGTAATCCATACTAGAAAAAAACATACAACTTTCCTATAAATTTAACCATACAGTGGCTTTGGAACTATAAGGTTATTCAAATCTGTATTCAATAAAAAATCTTTCCATCCAGAAAAGACAATTTTCAAATACCACTTAGTTACTTGTTCATAATTTGTTTAAAACAATATTTCTACCTGTGGACAATAGATCTTTTTCAGCAAAATGTTGATTTAAACACTGATTGGCATTATTCTTGTTAATAGCTTCTTAGAAGGAACCCAGAGCGGCGACTAGGAGCAAGCGAGAGAGATGCAGAAGATGTAAAGAAGCAGACATTCTTCCGAGTAAGGACTCATTTTTTGTATTTTTTTTGTTTTACAACTTCTGTGATTTTGGAGAGAAAGTGGATAAAGAGAGTGGTTGGGTAAATTGCTTGCATGTGGCATTCAATGGTTCTAAAAGCACCGACTTTGTAGTTGTTTGCTCAGGTGGATCAGAGGGGGAAAAACTCTAGGTTAGACTTTTACTGGCCGAGCACTCAATATAAAGCAGCATCTGTGGAACTAAACCCATCAGAATACAAGTCATGCTAACACACCCCTGCACTCGCCTCAAAACAACATATGAACATTGTGTGACGTTCCTAAAAACAATTTAGAGTTGGGGAAAAGAAGACATGAGTTTATACCCCCACGCTTTGAGTCAGCATGAATAGGCTAAGTTAATGTTATGGGCCTGCGCCACTTGGGCGGTTTTTCTGGCGACTACAGGCGACTGCCGCAAAATGTTCAACTTGTTGAAAAGTGTTTGGCGATAGTGGCGACAATTTTTGTTGACGTAGGTTGTTGCCAGGTGAATTCCATTAAAACTAGTCCCTGGCAGTTGCCTAAGTGGGACAGGCCCTTTAGAATATTATGTCCAAGGCACTAAAGTTAGGAATTTGAGGTGGTTTTTTTTTGGTTGCATTGTGACTCCTGAATTCAGTGCCATTCTTCCTTCCCTGAGTTCTCCTGAGCAAGTTATTTGTACTGATACAAAGTAAAATACCAGTTTTTCTACTTTGAAAAAAATGCTTGAGAAGATTTTGAAAAGTCTAGGGTGTGCAGATGCTCCTGCCCCTGTAGACCAAGTACAACACTATGGCTGTGTCGGTGTTAGACATTAAAGTATTCATGAAGTCACACTCCTGGGGTGAATCTGGGGCCATAAGATACCAAATGCAAGTTAACATGTAGCTGGATTGTTCTGCATATCAATATTGGGTAAAGGTTTTAAGGAAGAAACATGACCAAAATATTTAAAGCAAGATATAGGGAAAGATTAGTTAGTTTAGTTGAGTTTAGTTTATTGTCGCGTGCACCGAGGTACAGTGAAAATGCTATCCAGTCAGCGGAAAGACAATACATGATCACTGTCGAGCCATTTACAGTGTACACATACATGATAAAGGGAATAACTTGTGATAGGATGGTTCAGTTGCCTGCCACAACTAGAGAGCAGTCCTGAACTACTATATACCTCATTGGAGACCCTCAGATCTTTACCGACTTTATCTTGCATATAGCAAGATACAGGTCCAATGGTGTCTTGAGATTGCTGATTTGATCTTTGGTCATTTTTCTGCCCCAAAATGTTAACTCTCGGCTACTTTGCTCTCCGGATATCCGCCTTGCTCTTCATATATTCAATGGTCCAAAACTTGCTGCAAAATGCTTGCGGTCCGGTGGTGAACTGACGCGTTTATCTTATAGATGTCAGCCAGTGCACATGAGTAGCTTGTTGAAGGTTCCTCCAGTGGTTTTATGGCTCAGTTTCTTGGAAATCCAGTTGGGAAGCACCACTGCTGACCGTCAGGACGTGATGAGCGAAAGAACCTAGAGGTTAACTGAACAATTCTTAGTTCTAGTCAGTGTATGGGCATCAACCAAGACATCGGGGCGTGGGAATGACGTCCACCTGAATGCAGGGTGATAATTCTTCCAAGTTGCTGCATCCCCCACTATAAGTGCCCCAGTGGATGTGTTTATTCAACGTTCCTAACTACCTATTTCCTTCCTCCTTGCAGGCTATTGATTGGAATGCTTTGTTAACGAGGAAAGTCAAACCCCCATTCCAGCCCACAATCCAAGATCGGGAAGACGTCAGCAACTTTGATGAAGAATTTACCTCAGAGGCACCAGTTCTTACACCACCCCGGGAACCACGGATTCTGGTCGAGGAGGAGCAGGGAATGTTCAAGGAATTTGATTACATAGCAGATTGGTGTTAGATGCGACAAGCAAACTTTCATGGAGTAGAAACTGTGAATTCATAGCTGACTGTAGCTCACAGAGAAGCCCTGATTGAGACAAATAACGGATGATTCCAGTCTTCGACTGCAGTCTGTGCCATCTGTAGTCCTCCAATTTCATGCAAAATGAAGCTCTTTGAAAGAACAGTGGCAACGTCAAACCTTTTTTTGCCCCTCTGACCATCAGGAAAGTTCCCTCCCCTCTGCTGGACGTCACCTTGATGTGCTCCTTCTGGACCATGCCAGGAAATTCCAATGTAGACTTGCACTGTTCTATGTGACTGTACTGCAGGAACTCTCTTCTTACTATGATCTGTTCACTTTATAAATGATAGTTGCCTTAAATTAGGAGAGGGTGTTGTTTTAAAAAAAAAGAAAAGAAAAGAAAACATTCCTTGGGCTAAAATTGAAAAGGACTTTCTCTGCCGCATTACCACTGCAGTTCGAGGTGCTATCACACTACAGTATGGTCACACTGGGCATAAGGGCAGCTGTCATGACTGCTGATAGAATTACTGCGTTTGACCAAACCACGTGTGCTTTTTAAACAAACTGATTACCCGGCACAACATTTGGTCCCAGATTGTGGAAAAATCTAATTTGATGCCTTACCGTAATACTGTAACTTTTAATTGTATTTATTGTGTAGAATTGCAATATGCCTTAACTTTGTGAGACAGCACTAAGTGCTTCCAGAAAGAGAGAGAGAGCGAGAGAGAGAGAGAGAGAGAGAGAAAGAGATCTTTTGCAGGTACTGAAAGCCTACCAAAGCCACTTGCCAAATAGCAACACCACCTCACTGTGCTCCTGGACCTGTATGCAACATGGTGGGCACTGACCGATCGGCCCACTAGTTTCACGAAAAGAAAGTTTGTTTTATTTTTTAATGTCTGTTTGTAAGTCTTACTCCTGAAGTGTGAGGAACTAGCCATCAGCGCGATCCTTCTCTTTCATTCACACTTAAAACTTTCCATAACATGGACTATTACCTACGATGTACACGATCAAAGAACGCCAGATTTTTTTTTATAGTTTGTAACATTATCCAGTGGATCATTTCATATTATCTGCTGTACATGACAACCGTACTCTCAGCTTCTAAGTTCTTATGGAAATGTATACATGCTGTAAGTTTGATAATTGTATTTTAGTTGAAGTTCACACAGATTTTTATAGTGTTCACATTTAGGACATAGTGGCCATGTAAAAAAAAAAAAAACGTGTTCTGAAAAATAGTCGGTCAATATGACTTCTAAGTGTTGGACCATTATAATGCATAGATAATGCAATGACTCGGCAAAGCTCGACAGACTATCAAAAGCAGTTTGATTGTTTTCAAGTGTAAGGAAAAGCTTTTCTGCTTAACGGCGGAACCCATGTCAAAAACTGCACAAGAAACAGCCACGTAATTTAAACATAAGCTACTGTTTTCCATTCTTCACTTTATCCTGCCCTTTCTGTCACCAGAAAGGGACTTTAGCAATAAACACTGCAATATTTGGAACAGCAAATGTACATTTTTAGAAAGAACAGTCCATGTAAATAAGCAAGATTAATTAATGAAAGTTTTAAATAGTTTTTTTAAAAAGAAGTAAAACAGCTAGAAAATGTCTGTTTCCAAAGTGTATAGAGAGAAGAATGTTTTTTTTAAAAGAAAATTAAATCATTAATGACGTAGAGGGCAGGGGGAAAATACAGAGATAAGCTCAAAAGCACTAATTTTATCTCTGTCAATTTTTTTTTAAACAAATGTTTTAGTCTGATTTTGGTTTATTAAGAATATTTTACATGATATATTCATTATAAAGTGGCTGCTCGGGCACTTTGTAAGAAAATAAGAAAGCATGTTTTGGAATGGTACACTACTATGCATTAACATTGCAACCGCCCAACAGAATCTTTAGTTGAGAAACACTG
Source organism: Raja brachyura (assembly GCA_963514005.1). The sequence goes on along the minus strand of OY740790.1, from coordinate 65,564,224 downwards.
AAAAGGGTTTTGCAGTCATTACATATAAATGCACAAAATTAAAACATTTTAAGTAGGGTATTTTGTTTTGTGGTCCTCTTTAATGTGTACCTGCAATACAGTTCTTATTTTTTTACTTGAGCTGCTTTTTTTTGATTATTCCTCCTTTCGGTGTCCTGGCTGTACTTTGACAGATGGGAATTGTACGAATCACTGCAAACCCCACGATGATTGAGCTGAAGATAAATATAGAATTCCCCCCTCGATTCGCGCAGAGGGTGGTTGGGCAAATGGAACGGGCTGCCAGAGGAAGATGTAGAGGCGGGGGGGGGGGGGGGGGGGGGGGGGGCGACAATTACACAGTTTAAAGAACATTTAGATCATTGGTTGAACAGGTAAGGTTTGGAGGGATACAGGTCAGTAGACATCACGGGGGTTGCCGTGGACAAGTTGGGCCGAAGGGCCTGTTTACTTGCTGTATGATCACTGCAACCTGCGTTCGCTGCTCCAGCAGGATAATGAACCTGATCTTGGCACCATTATAAATCAGCGGCCTAACGCCACAAATGGTAACGGTCTAGAAATTGTTGCTTTCTCATTTTGGTACCTACTCAGACATGCGTACTTCCCATAGGTGCAGCTGCATTGAGTTAAGAAGCTGGACCCGTGTGGCTGCAGTCCTCGAGTTTCCAGGTGCCGCAAGTTACTCTGGGAAATTCTAATGAAAAAAACATTTCAGCATAGATACAGCCTATTTAGTCCATTTGACATGCATTGTCTAGTTTAATGTAGAGATACAGTGCAGAAACATGCCCTTCCACCCACCGACATCGTGACAACCAGCGCTCCCCGCATCCTTACACTATCCGACACACATTATGGACAATTTACAATTATGCCAAGCCAATTAACCTACAAACATAAACATCTTTGACGTTAGTTAGACTTGGAGAGATACCAACCACCAACCACCCATGTACACTAATCAAATCCAACTTCATTCGCTCCATATTGTCATCAATGTTCCTCCAAGAAACTACTGCTCACCTTATACAAGGGGTAAATTACAATGGCCAATTAACCTAACATACTGTTGTCAAATGTCTGTAATCCTTACATATTGGGAGCAATTTCACAAAAGCCTACAAACTCGCACGTATACAATTAACCTACAAACTTACACGCCTGGAACGTGGGAGGAAACGAGCACCCGAAGGAAACTCACACGGAAACAGGAAGAGCGTGCGAACTCCTCAGAGACAGCACTCAAAGTCAGGTTTGACCCTAGGCCATTGGCACTGTCATGCAGCGGCTTTACAAGCTGCCACTGTGCCGCCCTAAATCTGTGTAATCCTCCCAACTCTCGCCTTCTATTTCTCACCCCTGGCTTTCCAGCGAGTAAAAGGAGGCACCACATTCTAATTGCATTTTGTTCAAGTTTCACCAGTATTGATTTTATTGTAGATTTTACAGAAGGGTCCCGACCCGAAACATCGCCCATCCTTTTTCTCCAGAGATGCTGCCGGACCCGCTGAGTTACTCCAGCACTCTGAAATGCCACCTATCCATGTTCTCCACAGATGCTGCCTGACCCACTGAGTTATCCCAGCACTTTATGTCTACCATTGATTTCATTGATATCTTCTGCTGTATTCATAGTCACTAGTTTTGCACTCTCTTAAAAGGAAGTCTCTTCTGTCAACCTTCATGATTGTCGAAAATATTAAATAGCCCCTCTATATCTCGCGGTGTGGATGAAGGTAGGGTAGATCGAGCAATGTGGAAGAAAAAGATGTGTGGCTGTTTCCGCCTTTGGTTCACTGTGAAGCTGAAAGCTTGCACAGATTTTAATTCCTGCCACACTGACTCTTACTGATTACTTATGAAGCACCGCTTCGTGTCCTTCCTTGCTGCCCTTCACTTCTCTTCCCTGATATCACAATTTCCTACCAATTCATTCATTGCCTCTTGAGAATCTCACCGATCGAGTACTCAGTTTGAAGATAGACATGAAAAGCTGGAGTAACTCAGCAGGACAGGCAGCATCAATGGAGAGAAGGAATGGGTGACATTTCAGGTCAGACCTCAGATAGTATACCTTTGCCTAAAATAAAGCACAATACATTTGGTAGTTACAACCATGCAATGAATCTATGATCATTCATCTGCCTGATCTGGTTATCCTAAAGGGTAAAGGTACCTTTTAGCTTGGTCAACACCATTAATGTTAAGCAACTATTTATTTGACCAAGATGTTGTACTTTATTCCCAAGTTATTCAGTGAAACTCAACTGGGCCAAGCAAACCAATATTATCCTGTTTGCCCAACAGCTCCGTTTCCTTCACACCACCACGCAGCTTGTTTACACTTGTGCTAACAGTGGTCATGTCTGTCTACGTGTCAGCTTTTAATCTGTTAGCACAACTGTTCTGTACGGTGTTGCTTTCTTTCGAGTTTTGCTCCAGTAATCAAATGTGCCGTTCATCCCAAGTTCAGAGACGCTGAACTTCACTTCCCCTGAAACTGTTCCCTTACCCCTGAGTTTATTTGTTTTAGAAATACAGCGTGGAAACAGGCCCTTCGGCCAACCGAGTCGGCGCCAACCAGCGATCTTCGTAGAGACAATTTGCGATTTTTACCAAAGCCTAGTAACCTACAAACCTGTTTGTCTTTGGAGTGTGGGAGGTAACCGGAATTATGGACCAATTAGCCTTACATCGGTAGTGGGGAAGATGCTGGAGTTGATTATTAAAGATGTTATAGCAGCGCATTTGGAAAGCAGTGACGGGATCGGTCAAAGTCAGCATGGATTTATGAAGGGGAAATCATGCTTGACTAATCTTTTGGAATTTTTTGAGGATGTAACAAGTAGAATGGATAAGCGAGATCCAGTGGATGTGGTGTATCTGGACTTCGAAAATGCCTTTGACAAGGTCCCACACGAGAGATTAGTGTGCAAAATTAGAGCACATGGTATTGCGGGTAGGGTATCGACATGGATGGAGAACTGGTTGGCTGTCAGCAAGCAAAGAGTAGGAATTAACAGGTCCTTTACAGAATGGCAGGCAGTGACTAGTGGGGTGTCGCAAGGCTTGGTGCTGGGACCCCAGTTGTCTACAATATATATTTACAATTTAGACGAGGGAATTAAATGTAACATCTCTAAGTTTGCGGATGACACAAAGCTGGGTGGCAATGTGAGCTGCGAGGTGGATGCTATGAGGCTGCAGGGTGACTTGGATAGGTTGGGTGAGTGGGCAGATGCAGTATAATGTGGATAAATGTGAGGTTATATACTTTGGTGGCAAGAACAGGAAGGCAGATTATTATCTGAATGGTGTCATTAGGAGAAGGGGAGATGTAACGAGATCTGGTGTACTTGTACATCAGTCACTGAAAGTAAGCATGCAGGTACACCAGGCAGTGAAGAAAGCTAATGGCATTTTGGCCTTCATTGCGAGAGGAGTTGATTTTAGGAGCAAGGAGGTCCTACTGCTGTTGTATATGGCCCTGGTGAGACCGCACCTGTGCAATTTTGAGGAAGGACATTATTGCTATTGATGAAGTGCAGCATAGGCTCACCAGGTTAATTCCCGGGTTGAAAGAATGGGTCGACTGGGCTTGTAATCGCTGGAATTAGAAGGATGAGAGGGGATCTTATAGAAATGTAACATTCTTAAGAGGATTGGACAGGGTAGATGCAGGAAAATTGTTCCCAATGTTGGGGGAGTCCAGAACCAGGGGTCACAGTTTAAGATAGACAAAAATAATGGAGAAACTCAGCGGATGAGGCAGCATCTATGGAGCGAAGGAAAAAGGCAACGTTTCGGGTCGAAACCCATCTTCACAGTTTATGAATAAGGGGTAGGCCATTTAGGACTGATATGAGGAAAAACATTTTCACACAGAGAGTTGTGAATCTGGATTTCTCTGCCTCAGTGGAGGCCAAATCACTGGATGTTTTCAAAATAGAGTTGCATGCTAAGGGATATGGGGAAAAAGCCAGAACTGGGTACTGATTTTGGATGATCAGCCATGATCATATTGAATGGCGGTGCTGGCTCGAAGGGTTGAATGGCCTATGCCCGCACCTATTTTCTATGTTAGCTTGGGCCAAACGTGTGGATGATGTAGCCTGCATAATGGATCATCAATGTCAGAGTCCTCTCGCAGGCCAGCGGTGCTTCTCCTGCTCCGATTTGCTCCCAGTTCAATTCAGTACATTCCAAGCAAGCTGAGAAATCCTCTGTAGGGAGGGTTTCTCAGAGGCCAGATTGGTGGTGTTTCTCCAGTACTTTGCCTGCTGTAGGTTGCACATGATTGCATGCAGCCCATCTACCTCCAAGAAGATGAAAAAGTGTCTCGGCCCAAAACATCACCCATTCTGTCTCTCCGGAGATGTTGCCTGACCCACTGAGTTGCTCCATGTTGTGTCTATGTAAGGTGATGTTGATAGGTGCAGTAGAAGCCCCAGTCAAGGTATTTGTTATTTTTGTCTCCATCTTCTACAGCTTCAAATGGGTGGAAGTAGTAAGATACAGGGTGATTGCAACAAATGATCTTGATAAACTTGAATTGAACTCGGATGGGATTAGGATGAGGCGCGAGCATGAAAGTGCACTGCCCACTGGTACCAGAACTTTGGAGACACAAGGAACTGCGGATGCTGGAATTTTTAATGTAATGTGTCGAACTGAACTAATTCAATTACACATCACTGACTTGAGTGGTGCCCAAGATCAGAGTTCTGCAAGAGAAAACACAAGAAATATCTGGTGTAAGTTCATGAACCAATGGCTCATTTCTCTTGCACAACATGTGACAGCTTCACATTTCCCCTCTGCAAAAATTAAGTCTCAGTAAAAACATCGTGTAACTTTAAAGTAAAAATATTCTGCAACTTACAGGTTCCACTTAATGCCCAACTACTCCAAATGATGCAGCTTGCAGGAACCAATTGATATTTCTTCTGCTAAATCAATTGTCGTCTTCTGGTACAATCTTTATAATTAGGTATCAAGAAGCAAAGATCGTTTAAGGCATTGCTGTAAAGAGGATAAGTTGCTTGTTAAAAAAATAAGTCTGAAGAAGAATCCTGACCTGAAACATCGCCTAGAAATTCCCTACATAGATGCTGCCTGATGCGCTGCTACTCCAGTACTTTGTAAGTTGCTCAAAATTCCAGCACCTGCAATTCCTTGTATCCAAGTTTTGTGTTTATGTAGTATTCTCTTCCACATTTTGAAAGATGCAATTATGTCCCTCTGCACTGAGCATTTTGCATCTGTGTAGTTTATATTTTACTCAGAATGAAGCTCTGACTGGAACACACTCCTGGGTTGAAACAGAATTTAGGAAATAATAAAGCATTGGTGCCCTGATTACCATATTTGGGATAACTGGGCAAACAGGCAATGGACGGACCAAGTGTGAATGACAGGAAATCCATTTGTCCATCCATCAGGATGTTAATTATTAAGGGACACATGGCCTTGCATGTTGAGCTGGTGCTAAATTTTAGTTTAGTTCAGAGATACAGCGCGGAAACAGGCCTTTCGGCCCACTGGTTAGCGCCGACCAGCGATCCCCGTACACTAGCACTATCCTACACACATTAGGGACAATTAACAATTATACCAAGCCAATTAAACCTACAAACCTGTACGTCTTATTGGAGTGTGGGAGGAAACCAGAGCTTCCTGGAGAAAACCCACGCAGGTCACGGGGAGAAGGTACAAACTCTGTACGGACAAGCACCCGAGGTCAGGATTGAACCCGGGTCTTTGGCACTGTATGGCATCAACTCTACCGCTGCACAACATGTGACAGCTTCACATTTCCCCTCTGCAAATTAAGTCTCAGTAAACAACATTGTGTAACTTAAAAGTAAAATTATTCTGCAACACAGTTCGACTGAATGCCCAATTACTCCAATTTATGAAGCTTGCAGGAACCAATTGATATTTCTTCTGCTAAATCAATAGTTCACCTGTGTTCGCTAGTTGGCCCAACAATGTAAAATCATAGAATCATAGAAAATAGGTGCAGAAATAGGCCATTCGGCCCTTCGAGCCTGCACCGCCATTCAATATGATCATGGCTGATCATCCAAATTAGTACCTGCCTTCTCTCCATACCCCCATATCCCTTTAGCCACAAGGGCCACATCTAACTCCCTCTCAAATATAGCCAATGAACTGGCCTCAACTACCTTCTGTGGCAGAGAATTCCACGGACTCACCACTCTCTGTGTGAAAAATGATTTTCTCATCTTGGTCCTAAAAGACTTCCCCCTTATCCTTAAACTGTGACCCCTTGTTCTGGAGTTCCCCTACATCGGGAACAAACTTCCTGCATCTAACCTGTCCAACCCCTTAAGAATTTTGTAAGTCTCTATAAGATCCCCCCTCAATCTCCTAAATTCCAGCGAGTACAAGCAGAGTCTATCCGGTCTTTCTTCATATGGAAGCCCTGCCATCCCAGGAATCAGTCTGGTGAACCTTCTCTGCACTCCCTCTATGGCAAGAATGTCTTTCCTCAGTTTAAGAGACCAAAACTGTACGCAATACTCCAGGTGTGGCCTCACCAAGACCCTGTACAACTGCAGTAGAACCTCCCTGCTCTTGTACTCAAATCCTTTTGCTATGAATGCCAACATACCATTTGCTTTCTTCACAGCCTGCTGCACCTGCATGCTTACTTTCAATGACTGGTGTACCATGACACCCAGGTCTCGTTGCATCTCCCCCCTTTCCTAATCGGCCACCGTTCAGATAATAGTCTACCCTCCTGTTTTTGCCGCCAAAGTGAATAACCTCACATTTATCCACATCCAGATTTGTCAGACATGATTTACCTTTCATAAATCCATGCTGACTTTGTCCAATGATTTCACTACTTTCCAAATGTGCTGCTATCCCATCTTTAATAACTGACTCTAGCATTTTCCCCACTACCGATGTTAGACTAACTGGTCTGTAATTCCCCGTTTTCTCTCTCCCTCCCTTTTTAAAAAGTGGGGTTACATAGCTACCCTCCAATCCTCAGCAACTACTCCAGAATCTAAAGAGTTTTGAAAAATTATCACTAATGCATCCACTATTTCTGGGGCTACTTCCTTATGTACTCTGGGAAGCAGTCTATCTGGCCCTGGGGATTTATTGGCCTTTAATCCATTCAATTTACCTAACACCACTTCCCGGCTAACCTGGATTTCACTCAATTCCCCAATTGGTCTGCCATGTCCTTGTTCCCTGTGATCAATTCACCAGTTTCTGACTGCAAGGGACCTACATTTGTTTTAACTAACCTTTTTCTCTTCACATATCTATAAAAACTTTTGCAGTCTGTTTTTATGTTCCCTGCCAGTTTTCTTTCATAATCTATTTTCCCTTTCCTAATTAAGCACTTTGTCCTCCTCTGCTGGACTCCCAGTCCTCTGGTAGGCTGCTTTTTCTGGCTAATTTGTATGCTTCATCTTTTGCTTTGATACTATCCCTGATTTCCCTTGTTATCCACGGATGCACTACCTTCCCTGATTTATTATTTTGCCAAACTGGGATGAACACTTCTTGTAGTTCATCCATGCAGTCTTTAAATGCCTTCCATTGCATATCCACCGTCAACCCTTTAAGAATCACTTGCCAGTCTATCTTGGCCAATTCACGTTTCATACCCTCAAAGTTACCTTTATTTAAGTTCAGAACCCTTGTTTCGGAATTAACAATGTCACTCTCCATCCTAATGAAGAACTCAACCATATTATGGTCACTCTTGCCCAACGGGCCACGCACAACAAGACTGCTAACTAACCCTTCCTCATTACTCAATACCCAGTCTAGAATAGCCTACTCTCTCGTTGGTTCCTCTACATGTTGGTTTAGAAAACTATCCCGCATACATTCCAAAAAATCCTCTTCCTCAGCACCCCTGCCAATTTGATTCACCCAATCTATATGTAGATTGAAGTCACCCATTATAACTGTTTTACCCTTGTTGTACGTATTTCTAATTTCATGTTTGATGCCATCCCCAACTCCACTACTACTGTTAGGTGGCCTGTACACAACTCCCACTAGCGTTTTCTGCCCCTTAGTGTTTCGCAGCTCTACCCATATCGATTCCACATCCTCCAAGCTAATGTCTTTCCTTTCTATTGCGTTAATCTCCTCTCTAACCAGCAACGCTACTCCACCTCCTTTTCCTTTCTGTCTATCCCTCCTGAATATTGAATATAACTATTGAAAGTAACTATGTTATTCTCTGAACTTTTGCCACAGATATATATTTTTTAAGTTGCCAAGATGGCAAGAAAGAAAATGTGATGGGTGAAAAAGTTTTTTCTCACCTCAGTCTTAAATTACCTCCCCTTTATTCTAAGACTGTGGCCCCTGGTTATGGACTTGCCCCATATTGGGAACATTTTTCCTGCATCTAGCTTGTCCAGTCCTTTTATAATTTTATCTGTTTCTATAAGATAACCCCTCATCCTTCTAAACTCCAGTGAATACAAGCCTAGTCTTTTCAATCTTTCCTCATATGACAGTCCCGCCATCCCAGGGATCAATCTTGTGAACCTACGCTGCACTGCCTCAATCACAAGGATGTTCTTCCTCAAATTAGGAGACCAAAACTGTACACAATACTCCAGATGTGGTCTCACCAGATGTGGTCTCATAACAAGAGGAGTTGAGTATCGGAGCAAAGAGGTCCTCCTTCTGCAGTTGTATAGGACCCTGGTGAGACCACACCTGGAATATTGTGTGCCGTTTTGGTCCCCTAATTTGAGGAAGGACATTATTGCTATAGAGGGAGTGCAGCGTAGGTTTGTAAGGTTAATTCCCGGGATGGCGGGACTGTCATATACTGAGAGAATGGAGCGGTTGGGCTTGTATATTCTGGAGTTTAGAAGGATGAGAGGGATTCTTATTGAAACATATAAGATTATAAAGGGTTTGGACACGCTAGAGGCAGGAAACATGTTCCCAATGTTGGGGGAGTCCAGAATCAGGGGCCACAGTTTAAGAATAAGGGGTAAGCGATTTAGAACGGAGACGGGGAAACACTTTTTCACGCAGGGAGTGGTGAGTCTGTGGAATTCTCTGCCTCAGAGGGCGGTGGAGGCCAGTTCTCTGAATGCTTTCAAGAGAGAGCAAGATATCGGAGTCAGGGGATTTGGGGAGAAGGCAGGAACGGATTGGGGATGATCAGCCATGATCACCTTGAATGGCGGTGCTTGCTCGAAGGGCCGAATGGCTATTTCTGCACCTATTGTCTATTGTCTAACATATAGTGCAAGGTAAAGTCCGATTAAAGATAGTCCGAGGGTCTCCGTCTGTTTTGGATACTCAATTTCCTTTGGTGTTCTCATTTCATCCATCTAAAGCAACATTGCAAAACGCTGGTGACATTTTTTTAAATGTTGGCTCTGGGTCCATATTTTATTGCAAATATCAAATTGCTACAATTGAAAGATTCAGAAGTTAGAGCTAAAGTGCCTCTCTGCATTTAAGACGAGGCTGATTCAAAATCTGTAAGGGTTTTGGAGGTGGTGATGACTGTGATCACAGTGCTGTGAATCCGAGAACTGTTGTTGGACTGGGACCAACTGAGTAAATCGCTGGTGAGGACAGGGGGCTGAAGAGCAGTGAACAGAAGTGAAGTTCCTGGAATGCAGAGCGTTACAGGCTGGAGCTGTGTCTGAGACGTAGGTGGGAGGTGATTCTGGGAAAGTAGCAAAGGGAGCATTCACTAGCTGGGATTTTATTTGGGTGGATTTGAATGACGTTGGGGGTCAGACAGTGCTCGGTGATGCAGCAGAGGAATAAGAAACCTCCGAGCCAAATGAGTCAGTTGTGGTGGAAATGAAAGAAAAATGAGGGTGTGACAAATATCTAATTATTTGGAGCTAGTGGGGCTCAACAGCTCCATCTGCAGGTGGAACTGGGCTAGTCAGGCAATGTGACAGAAATGTTTAAGCTTCACCCGCTGAGTTTCTCCAGCATTTTTATCTAGCTGTGACAGAAACCTTGTTTGTGTTTCAGCCCCTCCTGAACCCTTTGCCAATTCTGATGAAGGGCCCAGCCACTGTTTTATTTTCCAAAAGGTACCTGCTCATTTTATCCAACAATTCCTGCCTTTTATTTCAACACTTGTTGCTTGACTATTGTTTCAGCTTAAAGAATCTTGCCTTTGTTGCTTAGATTAAAGCGTACCAATGCGTCTACTTCCTGTGAAGGCTTCAGAAGTTCGTCATGTCCCCAACAACTCTCACCAACTTCTACAGATGCGCCGTAGAAAGCATTTTATCAGGATGCGTCACAGCTTGGTTTGGGAACAGCTCCATCCAAGACCGCAAGAAATTGCAGCGAATTGTGGAAGCAGCCCAGACCATCACACAAAGCAACCTCGCTTTTGTTGACTCTATTTAAACCTCACGCTGCCTCGGCAAGGCCAGCAGCATAATCAAGGACGAGTCGCACCCTGGCCGCTCCCTCTTCACCCCTCTCCCATCGGGGGAAAAAGGTACAGAAGTGTGAAAACACACACCTCCAAATTTAGGGACAGTTTCTTCCCAGCTGTTATCAGGCAACTGAATCATCCCACCACAACCCGAGAGCAGTGCTGAACTACTATCTACCTCATTGGTGACCCTCAGACTATCCTTAATCGGACTTTGCTGGCTTTACCTTGCACTAAACGTTATTCCCTTATCATGTGTGTGTGCACTGTAAATGGCTCGATTGTAATCATGTATTGTCTTTCTGCTGACTGGATAACACGCCACAAAAGCTTTTCATTGTACTTCAGTACACGCGACAATAAACTAAACTGAAACTAAAATCAGGAAGAGCTCTGTTCACAGGCATGAGATCAGGTACAGCTGGTTTGGGATTAAGGTCGTATTGCTGGAAAACAGCATCCAATGGGCAAATCAAACCAAGATTGTAAATCTGCAACTGATATAAAAATTAAAAATGCTGAAAATGTGGCTGAGGGCAGCACAGTGGCGCAGCTGATAGAGTTGCTGCTTTACAGCGACTGAGACCTGGGTTCCATCCTGACCTTGGGTGCTGTCTGTGCGGAGTTTGCACGTTTAAAGCGGCGATTGGTTTAAGATTTGGATTTAAGAGAGAGGTGGATAGAGCTCCAGGGGCTAGTGGAGTCAAGGGATATGGGGAGAAGGCAGGTACGGGTTATTGATAGGGGACGATCAGCCATGATCACAATGAATGGCGGTGCTGGCTCGAAGGGCCGAATGGCCTCCTCCTGCACCTATTTTCTATGTTTCTATGATCGGTTCTTGATTAGTAAGGGCGTCAAAAGTTGCTTGGACAAGGCAGTTGAATGGGGTTGTGAGGGAAAGATAGATCAGCCATGATTGAATGGCAGAGTAGACTCGTTGGGGTCAAATGTCTTATGAAAAGAAGAATAGTAAGATTGAACGAGAACTTACCAGTTCGAAGGTTGATCTTTATTTCATGAGGAGTCGAAGTGAGGGATTTCGTGAAGAGCCCGCCGGCGCGCATGCTCGACATACTTCAAAGTAGCGGCGTGGAATCACAGAACCAACAATAGAAATGACTTCGCATAGTATGATTGAATTGACTAAGATTACCAGATGAAGGTGATTGAGGGTTGAGCGAGGAGGGCACGAAATCCCTCACTTCGACTCCTCATGAAATAAAGATCAACCTTCGAACTGGTAAGTTCTCGTTCAATCTTACTATTTCATTTCGGAGTCACGTGAGTGACTTCGTGAAGACTTCAAAGCTTCTGTGATTACACGCCCTGGACCACGTCCATGCTGACACACCACTACCAGGGATGGATGGGAGGAACAAACTGGCTCAATAGCTCATACTGCAAAACAAAAGCATATTTATTAATAACAAATCAAAAACCCCTCATGCGGGGACATCTCCACGTTCTTGACCTGCATTCAGCACGGCTTCTGCGAACTGTAGAGGAGCAGCAACAGGCTTGTTATAAAAACGCTGGAACACAGCTTCATTCGCCCATCCTGCTGTGGCGAGAATTTGGTCCATGGGCACCTCCATGACCCTGGCCGCTGACGTCGATGCAGCCCTGGTGGAATGAGACTTGAACACATTAGTGTCGATACCTGACTTACCCAAGACGACTCGAAGCCACCTGGATATCGTCTGGACTGTCACTCGATGATGAGGTCTCTTATGAGTGACAAGCAGGTATCTCTCCATTCCTCTGATGCGTGCCGTCACCTTGACATAGTGGCGGATATGTGAGGCTAAACATAGCCTAGCATCTGCGGGGTATGCCGGGAACTTCAGCTGCAGCCCTGTGCACCCAGGTCTATGCTGCTTTAGTAGCTCGTCAACGAAAAAGACTACTTCTGTAGGGGTAGATGTCATTCTGTCGACACGCAGTTTGTGTAGTGTCTGTACCCTCTGAGCTGAAGTCAGCGCTAGTAACATCACCAGCTTCATGGTGAGTTGGTCCAGTTGGAGCCCTTCCATGGGAGACCACGTCCTGAGCAGGGTTAATACGTCCCTGACATCCCAGGTGATATTATAGCGTGGTGTAGGCGGATTCATATTGAATATACCCCGCATGAGTCTGGACACTAGCCTGTTGGATCCTACCCCAATCTTGAGGTAGAATGATAGCGCACTTCTGGCGCTGTTGATGGCACTGTAACTTAAGTGTTCATCATGGTGCAACCCCGCGAGGAATTCCAGGATGTCGGTTATTGTCACGTCATCGTACGTGATGCGAGAGCGGCTGCAGTAGGCTTCCCACTTCTTAATATGCGAGCGGTATCTTCGCCTTGTGGACTCTCGACACGACGCCCCGATGGTATCCATGGTCCGAGCCGAGAGGCCGTATTGGACTAACGGCCTGTTCAGAACCTGCAAGCCAACAAATTTAAATAGCCATGGCAGGGATGTGGCTCCCCTGACACAGGGTGAGTAACCAATTGTGGGCAACCCTTCAAAAGGACCCAAGGTTCGTTGAGCATGTCAAAGACCACCGGATACCAAGGCTGTGTGGGCCAGTCGGGTATAATAAGGATGCCCTTGGCAGCATCTGCCTGAATCTTTCGCAATACCCGACTGATGAGGCAAAACGGAGGGAAGGCATAGAAAACCCAATTCCCCCAGTCCAGCGAGAACGCATCTAGCGCTATTGCCCCAGGATCTGGTTCCCATGAAACGTAGGCTGGTACCTGATGGTTCAACCGTGACGCAAAAAGGTCAATGTCCGGTTTACCAAATTTGGCTGTGACTTTAGCAAAAATCTCAGGATGCAACATCCATTCAATGTTGTCATTAAATTTGCGTGACCTGGTGTCCGCCACAGTATTAAGCTCACCTGGCAAATAGGTAGCTGAAATCCAAATGTCTCTTTGAATACACCAGAGCCAAATTGAGTTAGCCAATTTGTCACACGAAACTGACCTGGTACCACCCATATGGTTTAAATATGCCACAGCTGTGGTGTTGTCTATTTGGAGACGGACGTGTGCTCCAACAAGCTTGGAACAATATGCACGAAGTCCGTGGAATGCTGCCAGCAACTCCAAATAGTTAATCCCTTGAGTCAACAACATCGATGCCTCAAGGGTGTCCCATCTACCCCCACAACTAGAGCAATTATCAGTAGCTCCCCAGCCATTGGAGCTTGCATCAGTCTGTAAATATACCACCGGATTAGCCTCCCTGACAGGCTTAAATGAGTTGCTAATGTGACACACCCACCATTGCAACTCAGTTATCGCTTCGGACGGCAGCTGCATAGATCGATCGTAATGACCAGCGTTCCATTTTAACGCAGTAATTTTAGCTCTTTGCAAATTCTGATAATGCAAAGGTCCATATCGTGCTGCCGGAAACAAAGCCACTAACTTGCCAATTACTGTGGCTGTATGCCGAATCGATGGTATATTGGTGCCAATTAAATCTCTGCACACCTTAGTGACTTCCTCAATTTTGTTAATTGGTATAGTTATCCTCATGCTCATTGAGTTCACCGTGAACCCTAGGTAATTAATTACCTGGGTAGGGCAGAACTTTGATTTCTCTGGATGGACAATGAATCCTAATTGTTGAAATATATTGACAGCAGCTGCAACACCCTGTTCAGCCAATTGCAGGGTGTGGCCCACAATAAAGACATCATCTAAATAGGCCATAACTATATGATGTCGTTGTCTCAAATAAGCCATGATTGGCTTCACCAATTTAGTGAACAATCTAGGGGCTGTGGTAAGCCCATTAGGCAAAGCCTTATACTGCCAAAGTTGCCCCATCCAGATAAATTTCAAAAACCTTCTATCATCTTTCTGGATGGATACTGAATAATATGCATCCCTCAAATCAATGCATGCCATAAAGCAGCCATGAGAAATCAATGATTTGGCTGTTTCAAACGTATCCATTTTAAAATGAGTATATGTTACAAACGTATTCAAACGGGTTAGATCAATAATGACACGACAGCCTCCATCCTTCTTAGGTCTAGTAAATATGTTCGAAACAAATTCAATTGGCTCATGCACTGTTTTCTCAATCACACCCTTCTGTTCCAAACTTAAAATTTCCTTGTAACCTGCTGCCTGTTCTGCAGCAGACAATGTGAACGTACGACCAGGCATGTGCTGGGATGGAGGAATGTCGCCATTAATAAACTCAATTCCATGCCCCTGAATATTCCGCAACACATACTCATCACCAGTAAAATTACCCCATGCATCCAAAAACAACCGTAAACGACCACCAACATGGGAAGTTAAACAGAGAGAAAAGAGAGAACCAGACCCCCTCACCTCCGTGGTTACCGGCGGTCCTTGACACGTGTGGGTGGCCGTGGAGGTGCTGGGTTGGCTTGAGGGCGCGGCGTCTTCGATTTCCAAAAAGGTCTCTGCCGACCCTGTCCTAAAAAAGACCCTTGGTGCTGGTTCTGGTGTTGTTGTCGTTGTGGAGCTAGAGGGTGAGTCCTCGTCGAGGCACTGGCCGACCCTCGTGAGCGAATGTATGGAGCTTTTGAGCCGGACGGTGTGGGGGCACTCTTAGAGCGCATGATCCCCACCGTTTTGGCTTGTTCGTCAAGCTCTTTGACTCTCTTCGAGAGGTCCTCACCAAAGAGCTGACGGGGCGGCGGCGGCGGCGGTGGTTTGCACAATCCTGCAAACTTCGGGTTGAGTGCTGGGCGGATGCTGTTTTTGCGAAACCCGTTGATTTCGTGCTGGGTCGCGCACAATAAGGCCAGAGCATCTTCCTGGTGCAAATTCAGCTCGTCCTCGTCCACCGACCGCGCAAAGGCGGTAATACCGGCCGTGAGGAGTTTCAGGATCCGCTGCAATTGTAGCTCTTGTTGACGGATAGCCGCACTGATGTTGCCCCATATTGGCGTATTGACCACAGGCACGTTGAGGGAGTTGCAGTTTGATGGAGCCTTGTGACGGCTCATAGCCTGGATGAGGACTTCTTCCTGCAGCACCTGATTATTAAGAAAGTCCACTGTGGCTGCCAGCTTTGAATTGAGAGGAAGACCAGCCGTATGTGGGGCCGCGAATTTGGTCGCCACATCCAAAAGTTCCTCCGCTGGCACCTCCACCGGAGGTGGTACGGGATCCACCAGAACCTCCTCCTCGTGCTGCTCCAGGCTGATAGTAGATGTTGGTGAAGACGCCCTGTGCCTGTTGCTGCCCTGCTGTTGTTGACGTTGAAGCAGGAGCTCCAGCAGCCGCTCCATACGGTCAATACGCCCTTCACCCTGAACACTCAGGTGGTCGGAGTCCTCCGGCTCTGAAAAGAAAACCGGGCTCCTGTCATCGGCCCGCACCTCGTCGAGGCCCTGCCGGTGCCGGTAGTTGTCGCTAACAGCCGCCGAGGCGAAACTGCGCGATTCCTGCGCGGGCGTGTTCAATCGCCTCCGTTTAGCGAGAGCTGAAGCCGCTGCCACTAAGGGCACATGCGGCGAGGTGTCGGCACCAGCCGAAGCATGGCTGCCTGGGGCCCGCGCAGTCTTGCCGGCTGCCCACATCGTGGACGTTGCCGACGCATGGTGCCGCCCACCCATCCATGGGGGGCTCGGCGACCGCGACGAGACCCGACTCAACCGACCCGTCCCGGCGTCGAGAGTCGGGGTGTGCCGGCTGGACCTCACAGCCGCCCCGGATCTCGCCCTGGAACCTGACCGCTCCTCCGCGACAGGCAATGCCTTAGCCCTAACAGGGTTAGGCTTCTGGGCTCCTCCCCTCCCCCTTCTCGGAGGGCTGAGTGGAACAGGCCGTGCAACGGCACGCGCCCTGCTCGAGGTCGCCAGCGAGCCCGCTGACAACCTGACTGCCATGGCAGGGTCCCCCTGCTCTGGCGGCACACCACACTCCTCCTCGTCGAACTCCTCCGAGCTGTGGTGTGCTGGCGGATCTGGACCTGTGAACACAGGGCTTACCCACATCTCCGCCTGAGTCCCGGCCTGCGCTGCAGGTACTGCCGATGGTAAAGGCCCCGGAACTGTTGACCGGCGAACTCGTCCTGACGTCCTCCGGCCCTTCGAACTCCCATCCATGTCCTTGCTGCAAGACATAATCAGACAACAAGGACCACCAACTAAAGGTGGAATACTCACCTCCGTGGCCCCTTATGAAGGGCTGGCGAGGAGCGCGCTCCACCGCCAGCCGTCGCAGCAACGCGTTACGACGATATGTCGAGCATGCGCGCCGGCGGGCTCTTCACGAAGTCACTCACGTGACTCCGAAATGAAATCTGCGTCCCATAGATAGTGTATATCAGGGATAGGTAAAACTGGACATAGATTTAAGGTTGGGGGAGTGATTCTGGGGACCTTACTCACTCAGTACTTAACTACTGGAATAGATTGCCTGAGTGGAGGAGATGGAGTCACTGATAGCATTTACGTGTGTATATGAACAACAGAATTATGAGTCATTTAATGCTACAGGCAACGTGCTGCAACATGAATAACACAGATGGGTGACTACTAGTCTGCACGGACCTGGTGGGCTGAATGGCCTGTTTTCCATGAGAAAGACTTTAGTTGCTGGAATCTTGAGTTAAAACAAGTTCTGGAGGAACCCAGCAGGTCCGGCAGCATCTATGGAGGAAATGGACAGATCGGGATCCTTCTTCAGACTTCCATGCTGTACGACTGTGACTAAAACGTGAAACAAATCAGTCGTCAAAAGCAAAAACCGTGGAAACAGTGTTGCAGATGCTGGTTTACAAAAACAGACACAAAGTCCTGGAGTAACTCAGTGGGTCAGGCAGCATCTCTGGAGAAGGTGACAGGTGGTGTTTCGGGTTGGGACCCCTTCATCAGACTCGTTCAAAAGTAAGCAAGCTGTACAAATGGTTCCAACGAACCTGCTCCTGTTTGCTTTGTGCAGCCTTTATAACAGATGTTTAGCTTTTGTTTCACCTCCCCTTGACCACATTCCCTTCCTACCAAGCTAATTTTATATCACCCCCCCCCCCTTCTAAACAAGGGTACCATTGTCTCCATTCACGACGCGATTCAAATGCAGGATAACTCGGCCCCATTTGAGAACATAGCCAACTTTGGAAGATGAAGTAGAAGAGATCTTTTTGCTCATCTTACCCCAACTGTATTTACCTGCATTAAGACAATTTCCTTTTGCACCCAGCCTATTTCTCTCTAAATGTTTCCTAAATATAGATTGTATCCGAAAACACCACCAGCATCACCCCAGGCAGCGAGTTTCAGTCATCACTAACTGCGTCATAGAAAAACTCCTTCCTCTCACCTGAAACCTCTTCCCTTTTGTTCTGCATCCCAATCTGGGGGGGTGGGGGGGGTGATTCTGAGCATCTGCACTGTCTGTACTCTGAATATTATATCACACTCTCAGGTCACCCTTCGCCTCCACTCCAGGGAAACGAAATGTTGTTGATCCAATCTCTCAAAGTTCTCTAACCTAGTCTGTTCTGTACTCTCTCCTGCAGAACTATAGTGTGGCAACAAGAAATGCCCAAAATATTCCAATGTGGTCTAACCAATGTTTTGTAAAATTACATATTCACCCAACTTTTCTACTCATGATTTATCAGGGCAATCGTGCCATATTTCTTCTCCATCCATTTTACCTGTATTTATACTCTCAGCAAACTATGGACTTAAACCCCACGGTCTCTCAGTTCATCAACATTCATTGGCTTCCAACCCTTACTCAACTTACCAAAATGCATCAGGTCAGATTTATTGGGATTCAATTCCACCTGTCAATGCTCCACCCAACTTCCCTTCTGATCTATATCCGGCATTAGCCTGAAGACAATCTTTGTTGATATTGGCATCACCACCAACATTTCTGCCATCTGAAAACGTACTTATCGTGTCTCCTACATTTGCATCCAAGTCGTTAATAAATCACAACAAGGTCTCCCTGTACTTGGCCTTGCAGTGAACTACTGTTTGTGGGCTTCCAATCAAAAAAGCATCCCTCCACCATTCCACCTCCTATCAGTCTAAAGAAGGGTTTTGGCCCGAAAAGTTGCCTATTTCCTTCGCTCCATAGATGCTGCCACACCTGCTGAGTTTCTCCAGCGTTTTTGTTTACCTTTGATTTTTCAGCATCTGCAGTTCCTTCTTAAACATTCAATCTTCTCAGTTACCTTCTAAAATGTATTCAAACTAGTGAGGCAGTATTTCTTCCACATAAAATATCCCTTAACAGTTTGCTGCCTTTCCCTAAGGTACAGTACAGGGTCATCGAGTCATAGAGTGATAGTGTGGAAACCTTTGACCCAACTCGCCCAATATCAGCCAACAATGTCCCAGCTACCCTAGACCCACTTGCCTGCGCTTGGTCCATAACCCTCCAAACCTGTCCTATCCATGTACCTGTCCAACTGTTTCTTAAACAATAGGATAGTCCCAGCCTCAACAACCTCTTCTGGCAGCTTGTTCTATCCATCCACCATCCTTTGTGTGGAAAAAGATACCCCTTGGATTCCTATTAAATATTTTCCCCTTCACCTTGAACCTATGTCCTCTGGTCCTCGATTCCCCTACTCTGAGAAAAAGACTGTGCATCTACATAATCTATTCCTCTCATGATTTTGTACACCGCAATAAGATCTTCCCTCATGCTCCTATGCTCCATGGAATAGAGACCCAGCCTACTTAACCTCTCCCTATAGTTCACACCCTCTAATCCTGGTAACATCTTCATAAATCTTTTTTGAACCCTTTCAAGTTTGGCAATATCTTTCCTATAACATGAACACAATATTTTAAATGCAGTCCCACCAACATCTTATACAATTGCAACATGATCTCCAAACTTCTATACTCAATTCTCTGACTAATGAAGGCCAAAGTGCCAAAAGCCTTTCTGACCACCTTATCTACCTGCGACTCGACCTTCAAGGAACCATGCACCTGCACTCCTAGATCCCTCTGCTCTACAACACTACCCAGAGGCCTACCATTTACTGTGTAGGTCCTGCCCTTGTTCGACGTCCCAAAATGCAACACCTCAAACTTCTCTGTATTAAATTCCATCAACCATTCCTCTGCCCACCTGGCCAATCGATCCAGATCCTGCTGCAATCGTTCACAACCATCTTCACTATCTGCAAAACCACTAACTTTTATATCATCAGCAAACTTGCTAATCTTGCCCTGCATGTTCTCATCCAAATCATTGGTGTAGATGACAAACAGTAACGGGCCCAGCACCGAACCCTGAGGCACACCACTAGTCACAGGCCTCCATTCTGAGAAACAAACTTCGACCATCACCCTCTGCTTCCTTCCATGGAGACAATTTGCCATCCATTCAGCTATCTCTCCTTGGGTCCCATGATATCTAGCCTTCCAGAGCAGTCTAACATGCGACACCGTATCGAATGCCTTACTAAAGTCCAAGTACACAACAGCTCTGCCCTCATCAACCTTTTTGCTCACGTTTTCAAAAGATTAAATCAGATTTGTGAGACGTGTCTCCCACATACAAAACCATGCTGACTATCCCGAATCAGCCCTTGCCCATCCAAATGCCTGTATATCCTATCCCTCAGAATACTCCAGTAATTTACCAACTACAGATGTTAAGCTCACCGGCCTATAGTTCCCAGCATTTTCCCAGCAGCCCTTCTTGAAAAGAGGCACAACATTTGCCACCCTCCAGTCTTCCGGCACCTCTCCTGTGTGTAAGAACGACTCATAAATTTCAACCTGCGCTCCCGCAATTTCCTCTCTAGTTTCCCACAATGTCCTCGGATATATCTGAGCCGGCCCCGGAGATTTGTCTGCCCTCAAGACACTTCCAGTGACTGCTCCAATTTCCTCCGTCCTACTGTCTTTCTCCTCAGTAAATACAGAGGAGAAATACTCATTGAGGACCATGCCCATCTCCTGTTGCTCTGCACAGAGGTGACCGCTTTTATTCCCGAGAGGTCCCACTCTCTCTCTAGTTACCACTTTCCCCCCTTATGCATTTATTAAATCTTTTGGGGTTGTTGTTTATGCTCGCCCCCAGAGCTGTCCCCTGGCCCCTTTTTGTCCTTCTGATCTCATTTGTTTATCCCTTTGGATTTTCTTACCACGGATTCATTGGTCTGTAGTTACAGTGCCCTCCATAATGTTTGGGGAAAAAAGACCCATCATGTATTTATTTGCCCCTGTACTCCACAATTTGAGATTTGTAATATAAAAAAATCACATGTGGTTAAAGTGCACATTGTCATATTTTAATAAAGGCCATTTTTATACTTTGATTTCACCATGTAAAAATTACAGCAGTGTTCGTACATGGCCCCCTCCCCCCATTTCAGGGCACCATAATGTTTCGGACACAGCAATGTCTTGTAAATGAAAGTAGTCATGTTTAGTATTTTGTTGCATATCCTTTGCATGCAATGACTGCATGAAGCCTGCGATTCATGGACATCACCAGTTGCTGGGTGTCTTCTCTGGTGATGCTCTGCCAGGCCTGTATTGCAGCCATCTTTAGCTCATGCTTGTTTTGGGGGCTAGTCCCCTTCAGTTTTCTCTTCAGCATCTAACAGGCATGCCCAATTGGGTTCAGATTGCGTGATTGACTTGGCCACTCAAAAATTGAATTTTTTAACTTTGAAAACTCCTTTGTTGCTTTAGCGGTATGTTTGGGATCATGGCCTTGTTGTAGAATGAACCGCCGGCCAATGAGTTTTGAGGCATTTGTTTGAACGTGCAGCTAGGATGTGTCTATACACATCAGAATTCATTATGCTACTAACATCAGCAGTTGTATCATCAATGAAGATAAGTGAGCCAGTACCTTCAGCAACCATACATGCCCAGGCCATAACACCCCCACCATCGTGTTTCACAGATGAGATGGTATGCTTTGGATCTTGGGCAATTCCTTCTCTTCTCCATACCTTACTCTTGCCATTCACGTCGCGGCCCACTTTCCACCACCACACACACAGAAGTGATAAGACAGACCATTGTATGCAGATGCCGAGAAGTGTGTTCAGCTCCATTTGTACAACTTCTAATCTTGTGTGTGGACTCGATAAGAAGTCCCAAACATTATGGAGGGCACTGTAGTTGCCTGGCTTACTGCTACTGCCCTTCTGAAAGGAACAAGACTGGATGTTTTTAAATTCCAGGGAGGCCAGCACCAAATGTGGGAAAACTGAAGAACATGTTGGTATCATATGTTCACCATACAAATCTTTTGCTTTAACATTTAGTCAGGATGATGCTTTCACTCTGGCATTAGCCCACATCATTTTTCATGAAAACATTGGAGGGGAATGGCGATCACTGGTGCTGGGCTCCAGTTTAGGGAATAAGATGTCACAGTGGTGGTACTCATAGCTGCTGACTCATAGCACCAGGTTTGCTCCAGCCTCCGGTGCTGTGTGGATTTTGCATGTTTTGTGTTTTCTCCCAGTGCTTCAGTTTCTTCCCACATCCCCAAACTTATGAGTTAATTACAGACTACAAATTGCTTCTATGATATAGGAGGGGTTGAATAAGCGAGTTCGGTATTACAACTGCACATGCCCAGGTCATGGGTCATTCGGGATAAACATTCTCACCAGCTGAGCTACTGTGTGTACAGACCGGCATTTCATATGTATTTTCCAGTATTGCTTCTTCTTGGTAAGAAAATACTGCTTTCAAAATTATTAGCGTCCGGAATGTGGCAGCGCCTAACGGCAGCGGCTCAACTGTGATCTGTCTGTCTTTTTAAAATTTTGTCTAAATGTATGTTTTTGATTCAAGTTTTTATTATCTTTTAGTTGTGTATATATGGGGGGTGGGGAAACCATTTAATCTCTTCCCTGTTGGCTCCCCGATGTCGTTGGGCCTAACATCGAGGAGCCGGCGGCAGCCACCAACCGGGACCAACCTGAGGGCTCCAGTCGCGGAGCCTGCGGACTTGCCATCGAGGAGCTGGCTGACTTCAGAGCGGGGAGAGCTGTGGTGGCGTGCGGCTGCGACCCGACTTCGGAGGCTCCGGCCGCAGGCCTGGTGGACGGTGACGCAACGGCAACTTCACCCGCCGGAATCGCAGGGTTTAAAGGACTCGGAGCTGGGCCTAACATTGCCCGGCACAGCTTAAACAGCTGCTGGACTTACCATCGCCTGGCAGGGGCTTTAACATCGTGAGCCCCAGTCGCCTCGACGCTGCAAAGGGAAGAGATAAGACTTTTGCCTTCCAACACAATGAGGTGTTGGAGATTCACTGTGATGGATGTTTGTGGAAATTGTGTTAAGTGCGGGTCCTGGGTTTTTTGTAATGTAAAAGCCTGTAGGAATGAAATTTCATTCAAACCTTGTCTGTTTGAATGACAACAAAAGGCATTCTATTCTATTCACTAGGTATATTTATGGTTCTTTTATTCACAACTACGATGATTGTGGTGGTTTTGCTTAATGCTTCAGTGAGTGAGCGACGTCGTGACGATGAATAACAACCATTTTTTATTGTTTTTCTTTGGGGGGGAGAGAGAGAGAATGAAATGAAAGATTTCTAAAACTATTAACAGATAATATGAAAAGTATTTGTGGTGTTTTCACCTCTTTGTAGTCACGAAGCAGGTGAGACGTCAGTGAAGTAGCTGGTTGGTTTGTCTCATCATAACTAGCAAGATGATTAGACAGCTCGACGACGAATGTGGGAGCCAAGCGGTTTAGTCCTTTTGATTCTCCAAGCCACCCATCTTTCAGTTCGCTCATTCGATCGGGAATAATGTTTTCTGCACATTTCAAGAGTTCCTTGTATTGATCAGCATGACAACGTTTGTCTTCACCAGCAGTCGGTAGCACGGGCTTCTTCATGCACGATGCAGCGCAAGCAAGAGCAGCGAGTTCGTCTTTTCGTCCCATCTTTTTCAACCCCTTGTCCCCTAAAAAATGCTTCATAACTTCGACATACCATCGCAGTGTCATATCGTCGTAATCTGGGTCAGCCATAACCAATATAAGATTCAAAGAAAACGAAAACTCAGACCGAAAATGTACTCCGTTTATACAGCGCTGCGTTCGCTTTTTTAAAAAAAATCCCAAATTACCTTGTGACAAATCACAAGCGTTTATCGAGATACCAAACTCACTTAATGAGGTCGTTGATGTGAATGTGCGGAAAAAAATTGAATTATAATTTGGGATTAGTGTAAAAATGGATGGTTGATGGAGGGTATGGACTTGATGGCCTGAGGGATCTGCTTCTGTATGTATTTCTGTTACACCTTTCCATTTCCTCAATGGCCCAATTGCCAACAAAATGGAAGACTGGATTATGAGTGTTGTGCATTGGCAAGCCCAGGATGAAGTGACCTATCCAGAGCTTCTCAAATGTATGTATGTTTCAAGGGGATAGAAAGCTGAAAGAAAACAAATAGCACTTGGCCAGCATAGTTTTATGAAACAAAGTTAGATTTGTTTTTTTTATTCATTTCTCTGTACAATCACAAAAAGCCATCTAGATTTCATTAACTCCTACTTTAATGGTCAAATTAAGTTGGTTTAAAGGAACTTTGAGCGATATGTATACCTTTCATATAACACTGATGTGAAATGGAGCTGCCGCTTTGGAAATTGACCCCTCAATATTAACCATTTGATTACTTTCTGTACAAATACACCATATTTTTTTCAGTAAAACCAATAACATGACAAATCTCCCCTTCAAAAATAATCGATTTATGGTCTCATGGACACAAATACTGCACACTTACTTCAGGGCAAGTTTCCTTGCAGTTAGAATCTCGCAACAAAACAGAAATCAAATGCAGTTCAATACATAGGTGAAACAATCTACAGGTTTTTTTTCCCCAAACTTGAAACTAAGCTGATGTTAAGTGCAATCTTTTTTTAATTTTATTTTAAGCTTAGCAACCAATCCATCCTTAACAATAAATACCAAATGTGAAGTTCAAGAAGTCCATGTAGATTTAGAAACAAAAGGAAAATGTCCATTTATTTAAGACACGGATCTAACCCACCTGAATATAGGTATGACAAATTACAAGTTAGGAGTTCGACCAAAGATTTCTGAGAATGAGCCAATCTGTTAGTAGCTGTTGACAACACAAAATCCTCAATTTGCACATTATATACAAAGTA
Source organism: Raja brachyura (assembly GCA_963514005.1). The sequence continues at coordinate 65,539,650 of OY740790.1, read as the reverse complement.
ATGATCTATTAAGTAGAAATTCCTAACTTGCAAATATACAAATTATCTAGCAAGTACAAACGGTCTTGAAATTCAGCCTGGGAATGTATGTGCTGTTTTTGTAGAGAGCATAGACCTCGGCTGTTACATAGCCTCATTGGTTCTCGAGTTATTCACCCAAGCAGGTTTCAAAAAATCAGAATTAATATTAACTGGTTTCAAGTGTAGGGGGGAATTGATGATTGGTTTTCAAATTTTAAAACAATTACTGTGTACATTTTGTGCCGACTGGCTGAGATTACAACTGGGGCAGCTTGTCCACTGGAGTGTCAAATTTAAATTCAGCAGGAAAAAGGTCAGCGGCACGTGGATAGATGAGCCTGTAGGACTGCCGGATGGTGACGTCAGCCACGCCAGCAATGTCTCCAATTTCTGCAGAGGTAAAAAAAGGGCAACAATTAGATTACAATCCTGGGATGTCAGGACTTTCATATGAGGAAAGATTGGATAGACTCGGTTTGTACTCGATGGAATTTAGAAGATTGAGGGGGGATCTTATAGAAACCTACAAAATTCTTAAGGGGTTGGACAAGCTAGATGCTGGAAGATTGTTCCCGATGTTGGGGGAGTCCAGAACAAGGGGTCACAGTCTAAGGATAAGGGGGAATTCCTTTAGGACCGAAATGAGGAAAACATTCTTTACACAGAGAGTGGTGAGTCTCTGGAATTCTCTGCCACAGAAGGTAGTTGAGGCCAGTTCATTGGCTATATTTAAGAGGGCGTTAGATGTGGCACTTGTGGCTAAAGGGATCAGGGGGTATGGAGAGAAGGCAAGTACGGGATACAGAGTTGGATGATCAGCCATGATCACATTGAATGGCGGTGCAGGCTCGAAGGGCCGAATGGCCTACTCCTGCACCTATTTTCTATGTTTCTATGTTTCTATTATGATCGCACCCAGTTTCATCACCTACTGATATGCTGTCATGGAGTCGTATAGCACAGACACAGACCCTTCGGCCCAAATCGTCCAGTTTGGGTGGGTACAGTGGTTGAGTTGCTGCCTTAAAGTGGCAGAGACCCAGGTTTGATCCTGACTGTGGGTACTGTCTGTACGGTGTTTGCACATTCTCCCTGTGTCCACGTGGGTTTCCCTCCGGTGCTCCCGTTTCCTCCCACACTCCAAAGACATGTAGGTTAATTAGCTCGGGTAACATTGTAAATTGTCGCGAGTGTGTAGGGCATTGCTAGTGTACAGGGTGATGCACTGGTTGGCGCGGACTCTGAGCCGAAGAGCCAATTTCCACACTGTATCTATAACGTTTAAAGCCAACCTAGATGCCTGATCTAAGCTAGTCCCATTTGCTTGCATTTGGCCCATGTCCCTCTTAACCATTCCTATCCATGCACTGGTCAAAATGTCTTAGAAGTTACAATTGTATCCGTTTCCATCTTCACGAGTCTTCCCGTGCTTACCTGCCGTTAGCGAGTCTTGCCGAGTACCTGCGGTTAGCGTTACGAGCCGCTAAAGAGACGTCCCGAAGCTCCGACGTACCTGCTACGTTCATTCTCCGTGCTTACCACGAGTTTTGATTTTTATTTTAAACTCGGGAGAGCTCTTGAATGAACTCGCATCATGGGCCATTACACTACTGAGTGAAAAGGTTGCCCAAGTGGCAGATCTTGTGCCTCCGTAGCCACTATCGGCTTAATTCCAGATCCACCAGGTCTACATCGTCGGTAGGAGATTCCAGGGATTCACTATATTCTGCAATAATTTTTTTCGTACTGCTTCAGAATGACCTGCACATTCATTTTGAGACACTGACACCATATTCCTGGACACCACCTGCTCATGTCTACCATCAAGCCACAGAAGCATCCTGAACATTAATGATGTGAAGTATAAAACCCATAGACTTGTAGGAAAATGTATGATACAGGAGAATGGTACCCAAAATCAGTTACAGTGAATTAATTCATTGCATTTTTACTTTTGGAACTCAGGATGTGGTCTCGACAAAAATGGAGCTTAGCTACCATTCCTGTGTGCCCTACATGTTCTTGAAAGTTTATGGATTTTGTACTTTAATCAGACCCACATCACTAAGTGTTGAACAACGGGTAAGTAGGTCACTACTTACCTTTCTGCGTCCTTTTATCTGCAGAGGCTTGCGATGCCATATAAATTGCTGCTGCAGCCACAGAGATTGGGCTTCGACCAGGCACCAAATCCAGTTCCACTGCCTTCCTTGCGATGTGCGTGGCTGCCATTTGAACCTGTTTAGGCAATCCCAAGTTTGAACAGAACCGGGACATAAAGTCTCCTGTGGTGATGAGGTCCACGCTGGTTTCCAAAGCTTTCAGAATTAGCTTGAAGCAGCGGCCTATTTCCTTCTTCGGGATTCTGGACACTGCGCAAATTTCTAACGGTAAAAGTGACGGTAAGAGTGTTAGATGGACTCGGGTGCAGACCAAACAGCAAGCATCAATGGCATGAACAAACTCAGATGTCTGAGCTGAATGAGGGCATAAAATGATTCTCAGAAAAAAAAAAATGTTTATCTTAAATTGCAAGTAGCCAGCAAAAGTTTCCAGACACTTGGAAAAGACTGCATACGTACTCGCCCCATACAACCAACTTTTAACAACTGGTAAAAAGCCAAGCGAGCCCGTGGAACAACTTTACACAACCCGTTGAACTCAAGATATATAAACGCATTGATTAATGGCATTGATATCAAACTGGTGGGCAGCAATTTAATGTATTTATATGTGCCATACATTGGGTATTAAAATGACCATCATGGTCATGATCAGTTCGATGCAGTAAAATCATTTAAAATCAACATAGAACAAGAAATTGCCTGTTAGGCTGCCAGCAAATGCTCAGCTTGCACTAACCATTGAATTCTCCGTTTGGATCAGCTACCGGGGCTGAAATCCCTTACATTGAACTGTCGGCCTGTCAGCCAGACCAACAATTCAGAATTGTTCACCCCTCCCTCCACAGCAAAATCTCTTTCCTGCACCCGCAGCTCAAAATACAACGCTGCTTACTTTACCAGGCCATACGTGAGATAGTAACTGGCTTACACAATACAGTTAACTGGGTACAAAGATCCATTCATGTCCATAATGTTCAGCTGAGATGAAAAAACTCTAAGGTTTGACCACATTGAACTATATTGTTATATCAATCTAAATGTCTGAAAAAATATTTTAATAATCATCCTTGTTCTAGTTTCAATGGGGTAAACACCTGCTCTCAGCTAAGTATGGGCTTATTAAGGAAACTCTACCATTTAATACTGGTACCAACATCAAAAATAGATCAAGTAGATGCAAAATTCTTGTACACTATCCAAACACCATCTAATCAATTTCCACTTTTAACACCATAGTAAATGAAGGAACATTTTGTTCAGTAGACACATACCTACGGAGTACTCGATTGAGCTGCCTCAAAATGATTTGACTTTAAGGACCTTACAGAGAACAGACTCCTATCCCATCTCTCTGGATATATATCCAGGTCCTAGAGGTGAAAGAAAAGTATTAACTCAGATGACCACCCAATTCCCATCCGAGCTTTGGCCAGGTGTAGAAAATGGAAAAGTTAGGTCTTAAATTAAAATGCTGCCTTACTCCATTTGCTCAGCCTCGCATGTCCGATGAACTTGAAACGCACCTCAGAGAGGCAAGCAGCTGTTCTCAAAGCAGTGCAACCTGGCCTGAGAAAGCGCTTGGTGACAGAAACCATGGGTCATTAGACAAAGGGGATTAATGGGCCACTTCTTATTCTAAAACCAGTTTTGATCCAAGAAAAGGGGAAAACTAATGCTAGGCAACCCAGGTAACATCAGTTTTAGCTAAGATTCGGCACCAAAGTGGAGTTTTGACAGATTCCATCCATCTAATATGCACACAATGTCAGACAATACTGTTCATCAGTTATAGCAGCAGAAATAGATCATTCAGACCATCAAGTCTACCCCGCCATTCAATCATGGCCGATCTATCTTTCCCTTTCGACCCCATTCTCCTACCGTTTCCCCATAATCCTTGACACGCAAACCAATCAATGGGGAAGTGGGCCCGATGTCCTGACCCACAAATGACATCAGCAAAAGCACAATCTGGTCCAGTGGTGGGGAACCCGCAGCCTTAAGGCAGCACGCCGCCTTCAAGGCCATTAAGTGCGGCCTTTTGAATGAAACCAAATTTTGTAGATCAAATCCTTTTATTTTTATATGTTTTTGGTCATCTTTTATTAATTTTATTTTAATCTTAAAACGAATCCATTTAAAATACCAAAGAGTAAAAGAAGATTCAGCGAAATAATCCTCCCCGACTGTCGGCCACAATTAAAACATTAGTAAGTCATGAGGGCTATTTTAACAAAATAATGTACATTTTGAAGTATACCCAATTGCTGAGAGAATGGAGCGGCTGGGCTTGTACACTCTGAAGTTTAGAAGGATGATAGGGGATCTTATTGAACCATATAAGATTGTTAAGGGTTTGGACACGCTGGAGACAGGAAACATGTTCCCGATGTTGGTGGGAGCCAGAACCAGGGGACACAGTTTAAGAATAAGGGGTAAGCCATTTAGAACGGAGACAAGGAAACACTTTTTCTCACAGAGTTGTGAGTCTGTGGAATTCTCTGCCTCAGAGGGCGGTGGAAGCCGGTTCTCTGAATGCTTTCAAGAGCGAGCTAGATAGGGCTCTTAAAGATAGCGGAGTCAGGGGATGTGGGGATAAGGCAGGAACAGGGTACTGATTGGGGATGATCAGCCCTGATCACATTAAATGGCGGTGCTGGCTCGAAGGGCCGAATGGCCTACTCTTGCAGCTATTGTCTATTGAAGTTTCTTGGATGCGGCCTAATTAGATTACAGCTAATTTAATGCGGCATTCTGACCTGAAAAGGTTCCCCACCCCTGATCTGGTCAGTTAGCTTACTGCTGTTTGTTGAACTCACTCTTATGCAAATTAGTTCCTGTGCACAATGCAAGAGTGGCGGCATGTCTGAAACCTTTGGAATGCCCCATAGTGGCGTGAGAGGGACAATCCAAGTCATTTTTATTTATTTGTTATTGAAAATTTCAGATTTGTAATTCAGCAACCATTCTTTTTATATGGGTTCTCTAGATGTAGGCACGCTTGTAGTTGTGATCCATGAGCTGTTAGGATGGTAATGGGGCTTCTGGGCAAACTGTAGCTTTGTTACAATAGCTATCCTACAATGAGCTTAGATACCAAATTTATGATTTAGCCTTTAGGAAGTAACATTGAAGCGCATCAGAGTCGTGTTTAACATGGAAACAAGTCTTTCAGACCAGCTTGCGTGTGCCACCCAAGTTGTCCTATTTGCCTGCATTTGGCCCATTGCCAACTAAACCCTTCCTATCCATATATCTGTCTAAACGTCTTTTAAAAGTTGTAATTGTTTCTGCTTCTATTACTCCATTCTTGTCTTGTAACTACGTTGTTAAATTATACTAGTGTGGTCTCTTATCCACTCAATTCCAGGGAGATTGGGGTGTGGACGTCAGTCAGGATTGTCCATAAGTCAGAAGGACACTTGCCTGCCTTAATTCCTTGGCAAGACGTTAAATACCCCAGGCCATAGTACAATTCAGATTTTTGGCTGTCAAAAAATACGGGCAATGCAAAGAGTGAAAAGACATTCCCTGTGATAGAGGAGATACAGCAGATTTCAACCTTGGATAGCAACGAGCATCTCAACCAAGAATTACACCGTTACCATTTAAGAAAAGTAATTCTATTCCATCGCAGTCTTGGCTTGAACCTTGTAATTGGTGGAGAAGCTCTGATGGTGATGACACAGCACTGCTCTACTCTTTATCCATGGTAAAACCCTGCAATGTTCTATGGTGGCCCCATGGTGAATCACTGATCAATGGTGTTGTAACTGAAGCCAAAAGGAGGGAGATGATTAACTGGAACCTTTGATGCGATTATCTGCCATTTTCTCGACTGTTGGGGTGTCACCAAGTTCTATTTTATCGTTGGCATTATGTTGGGGATGAACACCAAACACTAATGAGCATGTCCACTTCTGACCTTGGGATGGAAGGTGGTTGTTTAAAAGCTGCTTAAATTTGATGGAGGACAATATGTTGATGATGACCCACGGTTCACACCAATCATTGATCTCTTCTTCAGTAACAGCTTCGAGCACTAAATAGTTTCCTTCTGAATTCCCAAAGACTCGGTGCTACGTTCTGAAGCAATGGCCATTACATTTGGCTCGTGTCGGTGACTGGATCAAGGTTGCAGTTATGTCTAATTAAAAACTGTTAGCACATCAATTATTTTATCTGAACCAAAAATTCTAATAGAAAGCTAGTTAGAATTCCAGATCCTCCTTACCTTTGAATGTTCGTGGCACGCCTTCTTGTCTACAGGCAATATACAAACAGGCAGATGCAATGGCATCATTGCTTCTTCCCTTTAGACTCTTTTGTTCATATACCTGCTTAAATAAATTATTTGTCCGATCCTGACGAGTGAAAAGGAAGAAAATATTGAATTAAGTTAGAGTTCTTTGATTACTATTACTAGTAATATCAAAACATGTGATTATTAAATTACACGAAGAATACCGCTGCAAAACAAACGCGCCACCAACTTACAACTATATTTCTGGGCAGATTGATCCTGTCAGACATATTGCTGATTTCCTTAAATGCATTCATCATTGCTCGATCAGAACTACTCATCGTCCGGCGATTTTGGTATTTTGCATTCCCAAACTCGTCAAAGCTCGCTGATCCAGTACCCTGTGAAGGAATGCAAAGCAAGTAACATTCCCAAAATGTAGAAACAAGGAAGTACAGATGCTGCTTTACACAAAAAGGCACAAAGTGCCGGAGTTCACAAGTTATAGGATTAGGCCATTCGGCCCATCGAGTCTATTCTCCCCATTCATTCATGGCTGATCTCTGCCTCCTAATCTCATTTTCCTGCCTTCTCCCGTTAACTCTTGACACCCATTCTAATCAAGAATTTGTCTATCTCTGCCTTAAAAATATCCACTGACTTGACCTCCACAGCCCTCTGTAGCAATGAGTTACACAGATTTACTATCCTCTGACTGAAGAAGTTCCTCCTCACCTCCTTTCTAAAAGAGCACCCTTTAATTCTGAGGCTATGACCTCTGGTCCAAGACCCTCCCCACCAGTGGAAACATCCTTTCCACATCCACTCTATCTATGCCTTTCATTATTCTGTAACTCAGTGGCTCAGGCAGCATTCACTGGAGATCATAGATCTGCGTTACACAAAAAGCTGGAGAAACTCAGCGGGTGCAGCAGCCCTCGATTCTCCAGCATCTGCAGTTCCTTCTTTAACATCATAGATCTGCATTTTGGGTCAGGACCCTTCTTCAGATATGAAGACCGTCTCTGAACATTATTTAGAATATAGAACAGTGCAGGAACAGACCCTTCAGCCCACATTGTCTGTATCAAACAGGATGCTGTTGAACTAATCTCCACCTGCACATGACCCATATCACTTCATTCTCTGCATATCCGCGTGCCTATCCAAAAGCATCTTAAATGCCACTATCATTCTTTACTCCACCACCACCACCCCCTTGGCAGTACATTCCAGGCACTCAACACCCCGAGTAAAATAAACTGGCCCCACTCATCCTTTAAACTTTGCCCTCACCTGAAAGCCATGCCAACTGCAAAATACTGGCCCAAGATCAATAAAAGTGAGTCTCTCTTTCCTGTCTTATAAATGCAAGGCATTCGTTTGACCAATGTCCAGATCAAAGTCCACAGGAAACACTGAAAACAAAGGATGACTACTACACCACAACTTATCGTGAGATTACATTTTCTGCTTTCCTTTTGGTTGTTTTACGCAGTTTAACGTAAATAAAAGGAAAGGTTTATCCAACACTTTAAAATCAAAACAGTATTCTGGACATTCAGTCAATAAGCACAGCCAAATCAACTGGCAGAGGGTGGGCATTTGAGCACATATCATCTGGGAAACAATATTGCTTTAGAGTTCAACAACTTTTGTGAGTGGGCCAATCATAATAAAACATTAATATCTGTGCATGAACCTGCCGTACAAGGGTTATAGTTTAGACCGCAAAATTCAGTTTAATCGAATTGGAACTATCTCAAATGCTCCTTCAATGGCTTTGTAACTTTAACTAGATCACAATTGATGCCACAGGAAGGTTCAACCTTTTGTGGAAGTGCCAGCTAAACTGCTGAAAGCAGCAGATGGATGGGAATTGAAACTTGGCTAAATGGGACGCGACTGCCAGTGTTAGTTCAGTCCAGCTCCAGCAAGATGCAAGGGAGGCAGCAGCGTGTTGGTGACAACAGTTTTTGGATTGTGGGGATAGGCAAGGACAGCGAGATGAATGCAGCAAAGGGAGTGGCGGAGAGAAGGGGAAATGAATTTGCAATCATGAGCCCTGGAGCTGCTGCGTCAGGGGGAATCGCAAGGGTGAGAACGAGGATCACATCAAGGAGGAAGGTCTATGGATTTAGACAGAGGGTCAGTTCCAGGGAGGAATGGTAATCAAAGATAACATCACAGGAGATGGGATGGTAATGGGGAAAGAATTGATACTGTCAAGCTGGGTGACAGGAAGCCAGTGGTTTACTGTGAGAAAGCTGCAGTCTTCCAACTGAATTCTGGTAAAACCAGCAATTACCAGACCAGCCTGGCAGTCTTAAGATAAACAGCTAGCATAGAGATACCAACAATGCGTTGCTCCATGTTTACAGTAATCCACATATGAAGGAACTCAACATTTGATGTTTATGGGCATGTCTTTATGCCCCCCATGTCCCTTCATTGCATTTAACAGGAATCAAAATGATCAATCTTAAGTGGCTTACGAAGGTTACTCTTTATAACAGGCAAAGCTATAGTGTGACGCGGCAGCACTGTGGCCGAGCACAGCAGCAGTAACAGGTATAGTCAGGATAACAACCGTTCCCTCAACGGCAGCAAGATGGAGATAGTTATCAACTTCAGGAAGTGTGGTCGATTACATGTCCCAATGAGCAACGATGCCAAAGTGGTAATGGTTGAGAGCTTCAAGTTCCTTGGCGTTAATATCATTAATGATCAGTTGTGGACCAACAGGCAAGGAAGCACACCAACTTTCGGAGAAGACTGAAAACGTGGCATGTCGACAATGATTTATAAACTTCTGCAGATTCACTAGAGAAAGCATTACCACTTGGTTTGGGAACAGCTCTTGCCCAAGACTGCACAAAATTGCAGAGTTGTTCTTGATGTAGTCCAGTCCATCGCACAGACCAGGTACCCCACCATTGACTCTATCTACACCACAATGTCTCAGAAAAGCAGCCAATAAAATCAAAGACGACCCACCTTTGGTCATTCCTTCTCACCACTCCCGTCGGGCAAAAGATACAGAAGCTTAAAGCATGCATCCCAAAGCTTTCACTCTGTCAGACTTCGGAACAGCCCTACCATAAGTTAGGGGACTGTCTGATTCACCTCTACTCCACTGAGGACATTGGGCTTTGTCGTTGGAACACTACAATGGTGAGAACTATGTTCTGGAACATGTATCTTTCCCTTTGCTCTACATATAGTAATTGAGTTTGCCTTGATTGTATTTACATTTAGTATTATCCGATCTGATTGGATAGCCTGCAGAAACAACGTTTTTCACTGTACCTTGGTAGACATGGCGATAATAAACCAAAACCTAGTCCATTTCAGAACAGTGTAAGGGGGTGTTCGGAGTGAAGTTTATCAACTGCAAACACTGTTTAAAGTCTGCGAATATGCAGAACAGCAAGCCTGGACTGTACCGCAAATCTCAGATTGACAGAAAGGCGTGCACAGTGGGGAATTTTGCAATTCAATGGAAACAATAACATAATTAAGTGGTGGAGAAATTTTAGAACAATAATAGTCATAGTAAGAGAGTGTCTTATTAAATGATATTACTGCTTACATTTCATTTATCAGTCACATTCCTACCTTTCCGATCATAGTTGACAAATCTCCACCATTTAGCAGTGGATTCTGGGCATCACCGACACGAGATGGGTCTTTAGTTGCTTTGTCATTGCTAAATGTTCGCCACTCTGAGCCAACATCTATAACTCTGTCACCTGTAGAAAGAGGCAAAGATCAACACTGGCATGAAAATCACACTATTAAACGGAGGCCTGTCCACAGCAACATGAATACAACATTTTCCCAACTTACATTACTCTCTCTGGCGACGCATGGAAGGTACATTCTAATTTTCTCAATTAAAGGCCACCATTTTATCACCTAGTCACGAAAAGAATGGCATTCCAGCCCACTACATTGTGCAAAATGAACAAATGCAAACATGTTTACTATTGTACCAATTAATTACGAGAATTTTCACATTATTGGTCTAGATTAAGATGCATGTAATTGACCCAGGTCCCACAGATTATAGGTGGACAAAAGTGCTGGAGAAATTCAGCGGGTGCAGCAGTATCTATGGAGCGAAGGAAATAGGCAACGTTTCAGGCTGAAACCCTTCTTCAGACTGACAGATTATCATCTCTGACCCCTCTCACCCTGGCCACAAACTCTTTGAATCACTCCCCTCTGGAAGGCAACTACAGACTGTCAAAGCTGCCATAGCCAGACATAAAAACTGTTTTTATCCACGAGTAGTTGCTCTACTCAACAGCCAAAAATCTATAGCCTCCCTTTGATCTGGTACTTTGTTGGTTCACATGCTTGATCAATGGTGTTTTATCATTGATGTCTAGTGTTTTCCGAGTCATTCGTAACCGTCACTGTATGTCATGTTGTTACTTGTGGGCAGAGCACCAAGGTAAATTCCTTGTATGTGAATACTTGGCCAATAAACTTAATTACTTAACTTGAATATAGGCTGCAGCTCTGGCAGACAGTAGATGAGCATGTGCCAACATTACATAGATAGGTAGATTCAGCCCTGACTTAATAAAATGCATTCAAATGAATGAATGATTATTTTCAGACTCAAATTGGACATTACATATGTAAAGCAGGTGCATTTTAAAAGATTTACAATTTTTGACTTTGCTCATCCCTTGAAAATATCCATTTCAACTAAATATTCATTAACTCACAACTTGCCAAATGCATCAATAACCAAAGGTACTTTAGGATTTGACCTCATGCTGGCACCAACAGTTGACTTTGGCAATCACCCATTTACTTTATCCCAGAAAGAGTTTAGTTATACAGAATCATGTGTTACAAAATAGGAAGAATTTTGGGCCATTATGAAAACACATACCTGCAGATTCAGGGATAGTTTCTTCACAACTGTTATCAGGCAACTGAACCATCCTATCACGAACTAGAGAGCGGGCCTGACCTACCATCTACCTCATCGGAGACCCTCGGATTATGATTAATCGGACTTTCTTGCACTAAATGTTATTCCCTCTATCCTGTAACTAATCTGTGCACTGTGGGCAGCTTGATTGTAATCATGTATAGTCTTTCCGCTAACTCAACAAAATAAAGGTTTTCACAGCATCTCGGTACGTGTGACAATAAACTAAACTAAACTAAATCAATACTAGCTCCTAGCAGAATACCATCAAATCCATTCCCCAATGGCCTTGCAAATCATTCTCATGTTTGTTTATGAAGGCACTGCTTGTCTATGTTTCCAACAGCCTTGCAGGCAGTAAACTCAAGGTCTAAACACACTGATTTTTTTTTTCACATCCTCAATGCAAACCTTATTCTCTATTAGGCAGTAATAGAACATGTGCAAGACAAACATTAATGCAAATATATAAGCCTTAAGCAATTCTTTATATCTTTCCACATTTACTACTAACATTGTGTAAAGAAACATTACTGATTACAATTTGTAAAGGAAACCAATAAGCATATGCATACTAATGGCACAAAACTGACGACAAATGCACGACATTACAATGCTCTTTTAATCAAATGTTTGTGTAGCATCATAATGAGACCCTTCAGGAAATCACAGACTGCTTAACCCTCCGCAAAACAATTAATCAAAAACCTTGATTATCCCTTGGTAATGCTGCAGTAATATGGAAATGCCCGTGTTTTCAGAAACAGTTCTGCACCAGTTTCAAGCCAACATTTCCTTTGACACACTGATTTTTTTTTTCTGCTCAAGGTCACAGATATTAGCTTGTGAGATGTGCAGAAGACCATTTGTATATTCATTCCTTCCGCAAGTGATATTTCAAAATCAAGCTTCCAGATAAGCAGAAGATCATTCTTGATGTTATTATAAAAACAGCTTTTATCACCGGCAGTTTGTTGGTCTGCTATTCGGTAGACTGGATTTTGAATGACATATTCTGCAAAGTCTTGCTAACGGATTGTTACATTTTGGTGGCAGTGTAACACTGCACAGCAGGATGCAATGAACATTTACTTAGTCATAACGCATGGAAACAGGCCCTTCGGTCCAACTTGCCCGCTCCGACCAAGGTGTCCCATCTACACTAGTTGCACCTGCCTGCATTTGACCCATATCCCTCTAAACCCGTCCTATCATGTGCCTGTCTAAATGTTTCTTAAAAGTTGCGATAACACCTGCCTCAACTACCTCCCCCGGCAACTCATCACCCTTTGCATAAAAATGCTAACCCTCAGCTTCCTATTACATTTGCCCCCCCTCACCTTAAACCTATGTCCTCTGGTTCTTGATTCCTCTACTCTGGGTGGGAAACTCTGTGTTTACCCAATCTATTCTTCTTATGTATTCCTTTCACTTGCATTTGTATGGTATCGTTAAAACAATAAAATATTGCTCATCCAACAACCAGTACAGCAATTAAATATTGGAAGGACTGAAGTCATCGTATTCAGTTCCTCTAAATTTTGTTAAGCAGCACATATCTCCCTGCCCCAACTCCATTTCTCCTTGCCACCTCGTGAAAGGAAGGGGTCAGAGCCTAGGGGACAGAGTTGATGATAACCAAAGGAATGGATTCAGTCTTCCTAAAATTTAGTAGGAGAAATATCCTTGCTCACCCCATTACTGGATGTTGGGTATATTTTTTCTAAGGTCTTCCCTTAGAGTCTAGCCTGATCCCTTTCTACTGGCTCTTCACGTGCTGAAGAGATCTATGCTCTGCCACCAGTGCGGCACAGAGTAGGAAGGTAGTGGCTTGAAACAATGTGCGCGAATGGCTGCCACATGCTCTTCTCATGGACACTCGGTGTTCACGGGCTTCCAAGATGCTGAGGGGCAACAAGTCGAGGATGTCCAAACACAAATGAGGATGCGACAGTAGTTCAAGGAGATCTAGAATACCTTTCAGAATGTCCTTCTGAAAATGTATTTGTGACAGAGCTTAAAATAGAGGGCTCGGGTCTTGAGGTAGAGTCTGTGGTGTCAGCAACAATGAAGGTAGGCGACAGCATGTTGCATTAGAATCCTGTGCCAAAAATCATATATGTGGATGAGAGATTTTGGAAAATGGTTCCAGAGACCATAAATACAGATGAGAAAATGGATAGAGCCTGGAGGCAATTGTACGGGAGAGAAAACACCATTAAACCAGACTGGCCTCCCTGTCTAGAAAAGAAACAAAGCAAGTAGACAGCAATAAAGTGGGCAAACCACGTATGGAGATAAAACTATGAATACAACTGGTTTATTTCATATAAACAGTACCTGCTGCAATTTGCTCCATAACACCACCAATTAAAAATCAAAAGAAATGCAAATTATGTTGCTTCATCATTACTGGTTTTAAAGGATAGCATGGTCGTGCAACATTTGGTTAACAAAAGTGCATCTCTGGGTACTAAAAGCTGCTGAGATAACTCCAAGGCCACAGCCATTCAGGTCAGGAATTGACAAACACAGATTAACAGATAAGATACAGGTTGGATACAAACGCAGGAACGTGGATCATAGGTGATCGTGAATCTTGAACAACAAAATGCTGCATGCTGTAGGGCAATGTTACTTTCAGTTTTTCTTCCAAAATAAAAAGAGAGCAAGTTAAGTTTCATTTCTTTCAAGCAATACTCTCAGTGGTATAAGGCAGGAGAAAACCAAAAATAGCAACAGTGTATACAGATTTCATAATATGTTTCACAGTTCACTGCATGTAATGTAAAGACTTATTTTACCTACAACCAGTCCACATTCAGGGCAGATCATATCCCCAGCACGGTAATCTTCAACCAGTATGGCATCTGGATGGTTTGGACACTGCACTCTAGGTAATGGATCACCACTGAAAGGAAATAAGCAACATTCAATATCTAACTATATCATGGCAAATGTCCGTTTGTAATAATCAAAACTAAGATAAACCCATTGATTTGAAGTCATGTATTTCCTCACACAGTCAACAGAATAACAGTTTAATTCCAGTTCACCCTTTAGTCTGCAGAATTTTGTCAATGCCAATCACAGCAGAAAGAATGTGCCTTTGTCAAAAAGGTTTCATTTGCTTCAGCATTAATGAGCCAACGTGTGACATGTCAGCAGGTGAAAAGGACAGCTCTGAATACAAACATTACCCCAGAAGATATCTGGGAAAACGTGGAAATAAAATGTTTCAAGGGGTAAAATAAGACATGCCAGAATTACAAAGCAATGAAGATCTATGTCACTCAGCTATCAGCTAGATTAAGGAATAGTAATTATATAAAAATCTCAATCTTTCAGGGTGAATTCCAAAAATACTTCCCAATTAAAATGCCAATTCCCGATGTACTGCAGAGAGTGAGAGCAAAAGAACACACATTTAAACTTTAGGGCATTTTCAAAACATGTTCGATTGGTTTGGGAGAAAACATTCTGCATGGAACCACTACTTTTATGTCTAACATTCAGTGTAAAACATATCACTTGCTTAAAAGAAACAAAAAGATGTAAGAGTTTAAATAATGGCATGTTACGAATAACTTAGCAATCCACACACTGACCAAGAAATCCTAAATGGTACCACGTATTTCAAACTTTGCAAGTAGAATAATACTTAGGAACAGATTTAAGAACCCATTCAAAACCTATGCGATTTGGAGTCTCTCATTCACAAATAATTACCTTCTCTTCAACAACACTACTTGAAAAAGCAGGTTCAAGGCTGTGGCGTCAGCTGATACACAGACCACTGATGGTCGAACCCTAGTCAGTAGCTACGAGGGCTGGCACGTGACGTCACGGCCTAGGGAGCGTGTCCTGCTACTTAAGCTTATCTCACCTCGAGGGAGTCAACAGGTAGCTGAGCCCGAGAGAACAACCTCGCTCAGCTACAGCAGCAATTACATTAGCGGACCAACTTAACATGTAACACCTGAATAAAACTACTCGGGAGACCTGATGTCTGCAGCCGACTGCCCAGCCCTGCAGAACGACGCTGCCGCCAACCCGGCCCTACCCTAAGGTATGCCGCAGGCCGCCCGGGTTAAGGGGCGCGGTCCAGGCCTTGTGTGACGGCCGCCAAGTTCTCCCGCATGACCTGCCCGGAGCCGACCACCGGAGCTGAGAGGCCACGGCTGCTTCCCCACCAGCTGCTACTCACTGGAGCTGAGAGGCCCCGGCTGCCGTCTCTCCCCCACCAGCCGTAGCTCTTTCAACAGCCACCGCGGCCCCACCTGCTGCTGCGAGCGTATCAACCTCCTGCCCCCAGCATCACCGACGCACGCCCGACCACCCTGGGAGCAGGGAGAGAGTAGGCCCTGTACTGCACCGGGTCTCACCGCTCCAGGCCCAGTACCGGATCCGGCATCACCGTGGACACGGCTTCAGGCCACGGTACCGCAACAGGCCTCACCTCGGCCACGGTTCCAGGCCATGCACCGCCGGCCGCTGCCCAGGGCCTAGCCACCCGATAGGGCAGGCTTACCTGGGGCGACTGCCGAAGACGCCCTTCTGCTCCTCACTGGCGCGGACCCCAAAGATCCCTGGGTGCTGGCTGCCTGTCCGGCCCAGCAGCGGGGTCTTGAATCGCTGTTGAAGACCGCCTCAGCCGGCCGGCAAAATGGTCACCGCAGCCTCCTGAAACAAGCGGCCACCCGACTACAAAAATGGCCGTCGCGGCCAGCCGGAAGAGAAGCCTGACCGCCGGCAACAGCGGCACCCTCAGGTCAGCTGACGTCACTGCAACCTGACCGCCGGCAACAGCGCCTCATTCAGGTCGGAGACTGTCACTGCAACCTCTGGTTTTCCAGCATAGCTTCCCATCCTGCACCATGGACACTGGACAATTTGAACTTACCACTTTGCACGTGATTGCTCACTGTAGTTGGAGTTGTTTCTTTTTACTTTGTTTACACTGTATCACCACGCCGGGTTTAGCAATCAGTTTATTTATTTTATTTCGTTTTTTCGTCATTGTTGCCGACATCTCCCAGCCGTTGCTGGGGGCTGTATTTCTCGGGACACGATCCCTTAGCTGGTCGCGGAGATGCGACTGTGTCTCTTCTGTCCGGCGGCTTTGCATCGGACTCCTCGCACCCCTCGGCATTACCCACGTGGAGCTTCGACTGCGCCCGCGGGCCCCTCCGTCCCGACCCATGCCCAGGGTGTCCCCGACCAACATGCAAGTGCCGCCCTCGATGATTCTATCCCTTCCTCCGGTTCTGGGGGGGGTCCTGTGGCGTCGGCTGATACACAGACCACTTATGGTCGAACCCTCGTCAGTAGCTGCGAGGGCTAGCACGCGACTTCACGGCCTAGGGGGCGTGTCCTGCTACTTAAGCTTATCTCACCTCGAGACCTAGGGAGTCAACATGTAGCTGAGCTCGAGAGAACAACCTCGCTCAGCTACAACAGCAATGACAATTACGTTAGCGGACCAACTTAACATGTAACACCTGAATAAAACTACTGTTTGGATCTGCCGGATTCACCACGTTTGGTGCCGCTACAAGGCTGCAATAGCTGAGCATGACTACAATAAAAAAAGATGATCTTATATTACGTAAAATTGATGTGAAAAGTAACATTAAAATTGTTTAAAACCATGATTTGATCAGAGACATCATCAACTGTGATTGGTAATGTTAAATTATATCAGCTGTTTGTGTTGACCATACTGACTGGTTGCATCATGGCATGGTTCGGCAACACAAAAGCCTAAATTCGAAGTAGGTTGCAGAAAGCCCTATTCAAAATGGGCACAGACCTCCCCACCATCTGAAGGATCTACAGCTAATGCTACATCAAAGACCTCCATCATCCTGGCCACACATATTTCTCACGGCTTCCATTGGGAAGAAGGTACAAGACTTCATTATCACATTTTTAATATCTCAACAACCAGAACTGGATGTACATAAAGTGTGATCAAACCACAGTACAAAGCAATTTTGGCTGAACAACTTCTCACTTGCATTCTACCAACCACACTACCCGGTTTAACATGCACCTCCCATCTCAAATGACTGCCCTACAATGGTTCAATACAGACTTTACAACGATTCTCATAATTCCCTTTCGCATCATATAACGTTTTAATAGCAATCATGATACATGCACATTTAATGCTTACTTTCTGCTGTACATTGTTCTTTCTCCTGACATGTCTGCAACTCAATTATTTAAATCTATTTAATTTACGTTCTATCTTTGTCCCACGCCCTCCCCTGACATCAGTCTGAAGATGGGTCTCGACCCAAAACCCATTCCTTCATTCCTTCTCTAGAGATGCTGCCTCACGTTGAGTTACTCCAGTATTCAATGATTTAAATGTTGCCTCCATTTTGCGAGGCATCACTGTAATTTAACAGTCTTTCCAACAAGTATTTGCCATTTCCCTCACTGACAGAAGTCAAAAGGTATACTCAAATGTTTTTTTTTCCTTTTCACATTTGTATGTTTATTTTAAATTACATATGCAGAAGGGTGCGAAAGCTGGTTTCTTAAAGCAATAGCACAAGAAGAATGCCTGTTTTTGTGCACTTCCATCACATCACCCCTCAGCCCCCAAAGCTCCAGAGGAACCAATCCAAAGACTTGTGGGCTTGAGTAATAGCAATGTTCTTTTGCTACATTCTTTGAGGTTCTACATATTGTAGAGGTTCTACATATCGAGTTCCAGACTGCATTATGTGGGGAGTTCCAGGTCTGGACATTCGAGTACTGATCTTGGCTACAACTCAGTTGTAAATGTAACTTGAGAAGCCAAGTTAAGCTTTTCGACTGTCCTCTCAACAAATGACGAGGCTAGATAGGCTAGGACGTATACAGTTTTTTTTTCCTTCTACAAACAGAGAATTATTTTAGTATTAGAAACATAGAAAATAGGTGCAGGAGTAGGTCATTCGGCCCTTCGAGCCTGCACCGCCATTCAATATGATCATGGCTGATCATCCACAATCAATACCCGGTTCCTGCTTTTCCCCCATATCCCTTGATTGCTTTAGCCCCAAGAGTAGGTATGTTACAAAACTTACCTTTAGCGGCGGTGCAGTTCTGCCACTGGCCGTGTGCGCGACTTTGGCGCCTTTGAGGGGGGGTTGGGGGGGAGGGGGGTTAAAATGCGGTTTTCCCCTGCCTTCCAGATTTATATTTTCTCGGGTGCGAGCTTTTGCTAAAGATTTGTTCCGACTGCCGGTATGTGAAAAAAATAAATCGCCCGACTATTTCAGCACTGGAGTAAAATAAAAATTAGCTTCTAATGCCATGAATGCCGACAACGGGGACAGATTTTACGTAGGGGACAGGTAAAGAAAAGCCGTTTATTTTTATACATAAACTTGCTTGTTTAGTTGACCTTAATCAACATTTCATGTTGCGAAACGGTGATTTAATCCCCATATGAACCGGCAGTATTTTTCCTGCCGATATGGGGTTTAAATTCACCGCAACGTTCCAATCCATCACATTCCTGAAAATCCCAATCGCAAGCTGATTTAAATGGCCATTTATTTACAGGCATTAAACACTAAATTCCTTCAATTTGGCCTATAAATTCATAACAATGAGATTTAAAAATCATGTTATATTGTGAATTCTTGTGTGAATGTTATTTGGACACTTGGGCTTTTTAAAAAATGTTAATATTTTCTTAAGAAATGGATAGATGTTTAGATCTAGTAATTGAATTTTGTAATTAGCTATAATTGGGTAACTAATTATATGCTTTAATTTCAGGTCATCCAAGTAAGATTGTTTCATATTTGTTCCAGAATGCTTCAATCTATAATAACTGAAAGTGTCTTCCAGTTCTCTTAATTTTTAAGAAAGTTATGGGCTTTTGACTGTCCTCGATCACAACTTTTGTGTTCAGTCAAGGGAAAAGCAATAGGGAACAAGATGCTAATTTCAGTATGAAAATGGCCATAACTTTTTTAATACTGAAGATATGAAAGCGAATTAGGTGTCAAATTAAACTTATTTTTATGCTTTATCTGATGGGATAAATTGCAGACTTGATTTTTTAAATCTCAAAATGTTGTAACATTGCTACCAAGAGCTAAATCTAACTCTTGAACACTATTCTACAGAGATATATTGGGGCCAAAATTACCAAATGCGATTGACTCAGCACCGAAAATCACTGTGACATTCTTGATTTGTTGGGCTCAACGACTAATGGTGGAGAGTACCGATAATACAGTTTATAAGTAATACAGATGTTCATGCTTCCGTGACCTGTCTCGGAGTTGTCATGCGCACAATTACTGCCCACTGTGAATTGTTGAGATGAACTCTACCTCACTGCTGTCTGGATTTGAAAACATTAGCTGCAAGAAGAGGTTGGACAAGCTTGGATTCTTTTCTCTGGAGCCGAGGGGTGAAGCAATAGAAGTACATACAATTATGAGTGGTGTAGAGAGAGTAGATAGTCTTTTTCCCCTAAGGTTGAAATGTCAAATACTACTAGATGGCTAAGATGAAAGGGCAAAAGTTTAAAGGCGATTTACAAGACAAGTTTGTTTTAAACAGTCGTAGGTGCTTGGAACACAGTGCCGGGGAAGTGGTGTAACCAGACACAATCAACAGTTAAGAGACATTTAGATATGCTTATGAACAGGCAGGGAATGGAAGGATATAGGGGGTTTGCACGCAAGGTCACTGGGTCATAGGCCTTGACGCACGGAGCCGCTCAACCCATCTGGAGGACATCCGTAACTTCCGGTATATGTTATTAATGCAAGAAACACGTACTTTTCTACCTGTTAAAAACCGCCAAAATGTTGAATTTTTGCACTGTAAAAATTTGTGGAAGTCGGGGTAAGCATGAGAGACATGTACCCAACTTCAGAATTCCAAAAGTGAAGCGAAATGAAGGTAAAGAGAAGCGAGAGCTGAAGGGACAACAACAGCTAAAGTGCTTGGCGAACATTGGCCGTGCAGATATCAAAATTGAAAATATTGGGAATTATCGCGTTTGCTCACTGCGATAAAACCCACTTGAGAACCATGGGCGATTTTAAAATTTTACAGCCAGATTTATCACTTCTGAAACTTTTTGGATGCCAAAGGAATCAAGAAAAAACACAAATAATGCCCCAGTTGATGAAATGCAGTGAGCAAACAGCCAATGTTCGCCAAGCACTCTGGCTGTTGTTGTCCCTTCAGCTCTCGCTTCCATCTACCATCATGTCTCCTCACTTTTGGAATTCTGAAGTGGGCTAAATGTCTCTCACGCTTATCCCGATTTCCATAATTATTTACAGAGCAAATATTGGCAATTTTGGCAGGTTTTAACGGGGCCCGCTACGCTGGAAACAATGGTATGTGCTTCCCTGCAATTCAACACGTGTACTCCACTTGGAGTAGCGTAGCAACAGTACGGGGCATGGGTCGTGACCCAACTGCCGTGAAAGCTCCCTATAGACATGTGGAGGCAAGGTGGAATTAATTTAAATTGAGAGACATCTTGGGCCAAAGGGCTTATTTTTTTGCTGCACTGTATATACTATAATGTTATCCCAACAGCATTATGTGGAGAATTCCAGGTCAGGACATTCAAGTATTGATCTTGGCTACAACTTAGTTACAAATGTAGCAGAGATGCATCCCAAGAGAAAGCTTTTTAACCGTCCTCTGAAAAAACAGAGGCTAAGCTCTGCATAATTTAGCTGATGAATTGCAGACAATAGAGCTGCACATATAGCATTGACAATTCATCCATTCCAAAATATTCTCCTTTTTTCCTTCTGCACTTTAGAAAATACCCAAGCTCTGTCTTTTAGCTACCGCACGCAAGCGCACAGACCAGCTATGGGAGTATGCGTGGACATCTTTAAACTCTCACTATTCTAACCTGAAGCTCCCATTTTCAAAGGTTTCAAATGTATTTTATAGTCACATGTACAGATTAAGGTGAACGGTATAATCCCAGTGTCAAAGGCAGGCAAGTTTACATGCCTTCATGACCATCACCTCTGACATTCATCTTGAAGTGCTTCAAGAGGCTGATCACAGCACACATCAAATCCAGCCTCCCAGACAGTGCACAGCAGAAGCCAGCACTCGGTGTAGAAGCAGAAACATGTTCCCGATGGGGGAGGGGGGGGGGGGGGAACCAGGGGCCACAGTTTAAGAATAGGGGGTAAACCATTTAGTTCAAGTTCAAGTGAGTTTATTATCATGTGTCCCTGATAGGACAATGAAATTCTTGCTTTGCTTCAGCACAACTGAACATAGTAGGCATTGACTACAAAACAGATCAGTGTGTCCATATACCATTATATACGTAAATACACACATGAATAAATAACTGATAAAGCGCAAATAACAGACAATGGATTATTAATGTTCAGAGTTTTGTCCGAGCCAGATTTAATAACCTGATGGCTGTGGGGAAGTAGCTATTCCTGATTTAGAACGGAGACGAAGAAACACTTTTTCTCACAAGAGAGTTGTGAGTCTGTGGATTTCTCTGCCTCAGAGGGCGGTGGAGGCCGATTCTCTGGATACTTTCAAGAGAGAGCTAAGCAAGGCTCTTAAAGATAGCGGAGTCAGGGGAAATGGGGAGAAGGCATGAACGGGGTACTGATTCACAGGGGGCGCCATCCAGTTGGTATGGCTGCCCAGCCTGCAGCTGTCTGATTTTTAACTTCTTTCTTTTATTTTTAGTGAGTTTTAGTGTTTTGTTTTGGAGCTCTAGTCTTTTTTATGTGGGTGGGGTGGGGGGAAGGGGGAACCTACTTTTCAGGGTCCCTACCTGGTCGGAGAGGCAGTTTTTCTCCGGGCTGCAACTTCGACCCGTCCTCGCGGCCTACCAGCGGGCCTAGAGCGGCGTTTCCTGAGGGGACCGCCCAGAACCTCGGCTACGGAGGCAGCTCAGCGCTGGAGAGCTATCGCGGAGCGGGCGATATGTTGCCTGGATCGCCGCGCTGGAGTTCCAGAATGCTGAGACCGCAGGTGAACATCGCGGAGCTGCGGGACTGTGGAACGGACAGCGGCGGGCGGCAGCACTGAACTTTAACATCGGGAGCCTGGGATCTCTCGGCGAAATCACCAGTTGTGGAGCTCCATCTAGCGCGGCCTTGTCAGCTTCGGAAGCTACGGATTCCGGTAAGGAAGCTGCCTTTCCAGGTGTCCCAAGCCGCTGTGAGGACTCTCCCGATGCCGGAGCACCATCACCCGGCGAGAAGGCCTAAAACATCGGGCCACCATAGCGCCGACTGCGGAGGCCTCAATAGGCCTGACTATGGGTGGACATGGGGATGGGACTGGACTTTGTGCCTTCCCCCACAGTGGGAACCATTGTGGGGGGATGTTTTTATGTTCATTGTTAATTCTTTAGTGTTGTGTCTTATCTTTATCTGTGTGCTGCATGGCAAGTCAAATTTCACGACACCAATTGGTGTATGTGACAATAAATGTCCTATGTCCTATGATTGGAGATGATCAGCCATGATCACATTGATTGGCGGTGCTGGCTCGAAGGGTCTACTCCTGCGCCTGTTGTCTATTGGCACTCGTCCCTGAAATATTTGGATAACAAGGACACCCATATCAGAATCCAATTTCTTCACAACCATAATTCCAGCCAACTCTCCTTCAAGCTCCTGGATTTTGGAGTCAGCAACACTCTCTGCAACTGGATCCTTGACTTTCTGATCCATAAACTGCAATCAGAATGTGATCCACAATAATTCTCAACACCTGTGTCCTACACAGCTGCGTTGTCGACCCCTTATAATCTCCCTATACGTTAGTGAAAGCCCTGTCCCGTTGTACGAGTTCATTCCAAGAGCTCTCCTGAATTTGCACTGATTCGAACTCGGAGATTTACGGTAATGGCAACTCATTGGTACTCGGGGCTCTCGTGGACATTTTTCAACATGTTGAAAAATATTCACGAGTCTTCCCGTGCTTACCTGCCATTAGTGAGTCTTCCCGAGTACCTGCCTTTCGCATTACAAGCCGCTAAGAGACGTCCCCGAGCTCTGACGTACCCGCTACGAGTTTGATTACCACGAGTTTGATTTTTTTTTTAAACTCGTGAGAGCTCTTGGAATGAACTCGTACCGTTGGACAGGGCTTTAACTGTGCAACCAAATTCTGCTCTAACTCCATTACAGGTTTGTAGATGACACCACTACAGTGGTTTGGATCTTGCAATGACAATATGGTGTACAGGTAAGACAGAGCTTAAGTAGCATGGTGTCAAAGCAACAACCTCTCCCTCAATATTAGCAAATGAAAGAGCTGATCAATGACCAGGAAACAAAGTGGAGTTACGCCCCAGCCTGGATCATTGGTACTGAAGTAAAGATGGGCAAGAGCCTCCAGTTCCAAGGTATAAATGTCACAAAACAATTGTCCTGTTCAAACCACATGATGCCACGGCCAAGATTTCACACAAACACCTCTACTTAGAAGGCTAAAGAAATTCAACATGTCTGCAATGGCTCTTACCGATTTCTATAGATGCACCACAGAAAGCACCCTCTCCAGATACATCGCAGCTTATGGCAACTGCTCTGCTTAACACCGCAAGAAATTGCAGAGAGTTGTGAATGAAGCTCAGTTCATGCAATCCTCCCCCCCCCCCCCCCCCCCCCCGGCCGCACATTAACTGTGTCTACAATAAACAAGTTCGGTATTCCGACTGCGCATGCACAGATCATGGGTCGCTCAGGATAAACACTCTCGGCGGCCATGCCGCTGCAGAGGTGCAGACCTGCGTCTCGACCCTAACCAGCCGCCGCTGGGCTGCCCCGTCTCAGTCTGCTCCCGAGAGTCCCATGCCAGCTCTGCCTGTCCTGCGGGGGCACCGGCCCAGACCCGCAGGCGGCGCGGAAACGAAGCACCAACTCCAGCTCAACCCCGCCGGCGCGACAGGCAGAGTCGAGCTGGGGGCGGCGCCGCCCCTCCGCGCTGGCTGTTGCAAAGCTTTGCATGCATCTCCATACAGGTGACAATAATATACGAAAGCCAATCCAAACTTTAAGCCTTAATCTGTTTGATCGTCCTTGATAGTTGCGTAAATTGCAATGCACCCTGTATGTGTATACAAACTATGCAACTGATTCCACCCAATAATGCAGAAACCGAGCATTCCAACACAGCAGCAGAATATTTTACATGGTGGATGGACCAAAGGGTCAAGAGATCTACTGATTATCAAACAGTTCAACATTCATAGCAAAGCATCTGCATTATTGTTCCAAGTTGATATGGCTGCAAAGTTACACTCAGTGGCAATCTCATAAAATGATCATGGAGTATTCCACAACAGCAGTGCCATTTAGAGCCAGAGAAAGTGACTAATTAAATGTGATTATTTAAATTTCCCAGATACTGTGCGAAGATTTCAAGTTTCTGGTTCAAAGGTCACAACATTAGCTATAGGTCTGGGCACTAAAACATTGCATCAACCTTAGTACCATGTTCAAAGAGTGGAACAACCAAGTTCACCTCTCCTCAAACTGTATGTTCATTCACTTGCAGAAAGATCATTAAATAAAACTACAGTTAATATAATCCTCCAAACAGCAAATTATGCAGTCAATGTTAAATGTAGGGATATTCGGCAAGTACCCATGGAGATAGAAACCAAGTCAACATTACAAGCGTTATCAGTTATGGATCATCAGGATCTCTCTCCATATTTGCTGAGTATCCCCAACATTTCCTATTTTTAGTTCATATTTCCAGAGTCCACCAATTTATTATTGGCTCTTTAGTCATTTCAGCCTCTCCATCCATCACTATATACGATATGTACTTTGCAACTAATATAGATTACATCAGGACAAATCTACCCATGTGAAAGTGGAACAAATGCAATGTCACAGTCGGCACGCTTTATTTTGAAATTGGTCTCTTATCTTTGTCTTGTTTCTCTGTTCAAAACACCAATTAAAAATGGCATCTGCTATGACTTCACAATAGAATAATTGGGTACTTCTTCCCCCACAGGTATAAACATTTACCCTCAACAGCTGCTTGTTGTTAGTGCATCCATTCCAGTAGAGCCTGCTCACTCTAGATACAAAGTCATTTGCTCTGCTTGGAAGCATTTAGACAGACATTTCTAATGCAGGCAAACTGGATGAGGGTGGAGAGGCAAAAAGCATGAAAGCTGGAGTAATCTGGAAAGAAGGAACGGGTGATGTTTAGGGAAAGCTTGGCATGGAAGTGGTGAGCCAAAGGGCCCGTTTCTGTGCTGTATGACAACAAACTCAACAAGACTGTTGCAGAGGCTGAACAAGGAACCCAACCCAAATCGTCGCGTATCAGTTCCGCCAGCACCTTTGCTCAGTTCTGTTGCGAAGGTAGCTGCATAGATTGAACAGAAATTGCCGCCTGTAAAACATGGTATTTACAATAATCACAGTGCCCTCCATAATGTTTGGGACAAATACCCATGATTTATTTATTTGCCTCTGTACTCTGCAATTTGAGATTTGTAATAGGAAAAAAAAAATCACATGTGGTTAAAGTGCACATTGTCAGATTTTAATAAAGGCCATTTGTATACATTTTAGTTTCACCATGTAGAGATTACAGCAGTGTTTATACATAGCGCCAGCCCCCCCCCCCCCCCCCCATTTCAGTGCACCATAATGTTTGGGACACAGCAATGTCATGTAAATGAAAGTAGTCATGCTTAGTATTTCATTGCATATCCTTTGCAGGCAATACCTGCTTGAAGTCTGTGATTCATGGACATCAGCAAATGCTAGGTGTTTTCTCTGGTAATTCTCTGCCAGGCCTGTATCTTCGTCTTCGTCTCTGGTCTTCGTCTTTCCTGTCCATCTTCCATATTTCAAATGTTGACATTGCAGTCATCGTCAGTCCTGAAAAGGTTTTGCTTTTGACACAAGGCAACGATCAGTGGGAGCCATCACTTGTTGCAATAGATGATGGTGGTAGCAAAATTAGCTCAGGATACTTCCAGTTTCCAGCTTCGTGACGTGGATGCTTTGGCTATGGGGCCTCTTCTCTGGTGATGCTCTGCCAGGCCTATATTGCAGCCATCTTTAGCTTATGCTTGTTTTGGGGAATAGTCCCCTTCAGTTTTCGCTTCAGCATATTAAAGGCATGCTCAATTGGGTTCAGATCAGGTGATTGACTTGGCCACTCAAGAATTTACCATTTTTTTAGCTTTGAAAAACTCCTTTGTTGCTTTAGCAGTATGTTTGAGATCATTGTCTTGCTGTAGAATGAACTGCTGGCCAATGGATTTTGAGGCATTTTTTTGATATTGAGCAGACAGTATGTGTCATACACTTCAGAATTCATTATGCTACTACCATCAGCAATGAAGATAAGTGAGCCAGTACCTTCAGTAGCCATACATGCTCAGGCCATACCCACCACCCGTTTGACAGCTGAGGTGGTATGCTTTGGATCTTCCATCACTCCATACTTTGCTCTTGCCATCACTGATACAAGTTAATCTCAGCTCATCTGTCCACAAGACTGTTCCAGAACTGTGGTCGCCCTTTTAAGTACTTCTTGGCAAACTGTAACATGGCCATCCTATTTTTGCAGCTAACCAGTGGTTTGTAGTGCATTTCTGTTCATGAAGTCTTCTGCAGACAGTGATCATTGACAAATCCACACCTGACACCTGAAGTCTTTCTGATCTGTTGGACAGGTGTTTGTGGATATTTCTTTATTATAGAGAGAATTCTTCTGTCATCAGCTGTGGAGGTCTTCCTTGGCCTGCCAGTCCCTTTGCTATTAATAAGCTCACCAGTGCTCTCTTTCTTTGTAATGATGTTCCAAACAGTTGATTCTGGCAAGCCTATGATTTGACTCTCATTGGCCTCATGTTCATAAACAGCAATAAAAGTTTCCAAAGGTGATGGAAAGTGGAGGAAAAGCTGGTGCTGAGAGCTCTCTTATACCTGCATTAGTGGTGCTTCTACTCTGCAGCTGTGGAAAGCATGTTGTCCGGAAACATTACAATCTGGTTTGGGAATTGCTCTGCCCAGGACAAGAAGGCTCTGCAGAGAGTAGTGCGTTCGGCCGAATGCACTATGGGAACTTCTCTCGCCCCTCTGCAGGAACTATACATCAGGAGGTGCAACTCCAGAGCCAATAAGATAATGGCTTCCCAGAGGCCATTCGGACTGTAAACTCCTATCTCATCAGGGACTAACTCTACTAACTTACTGTACCACAATACCACCCACAATATTTAATATGAAAAAGAACATGTAATTCTGTTTGTAGTTTGTTTGTTTGTTTTTTGCACAAAGTCCGCAGGCAATGCCACTTTTCATTTCACTGCACATCCCGTATGTGTATGTGACGAATAAACTTGACTTGACTTGATTAAGGAGGCATTTAAACACACCTGAGCAATTCCAAACACCTGTGCGTCTCAAACATTATGGTGCCCCGAAATGGGATGTGGGGGGGCACAACTATGTTGAAACGCTGCAGTCATTTCTACATGGTGAAACCAAATGTATTAAACCCCCCCTTTTAATAAAATCTGGCAATGTGCACTTTAGCCACATGTGATTTTTTTTCCTATTACCAATGTCAAATTGTGGAGCACAGAGGCAAATAAATAAATGATGGGGTTTTGTCCCAAACATTATGGAGGGCACTGTACATCAACCAACCCCCATCCTCCACCTGATCAGTACCTTCCCCATCTCCCTTGCACTCACAAGAGAAGCAGAATTTAATTGGCAATTGTCATCCACCCAACTTGCACATTCTCCCTCCCCGTCCCATCCCCTTCTGTGTCCCCACCCCTTGCCAGCCCCAATGCCACCCTCACTCACCTCTCTCCTTCCCTTCGCCCTCCTACTTATCAGACCACCCTCCCCCCCCATCGTCTGCATAACCTCCTACCCCTTACCCCTCCCCTACCTTCTCACCACTGCCCCTCACCCAAATTTTTCACCCATTACCCCCTCACCCCAAATCCCTCCTCCCTCATGCTCTTGCCCCCTCTCATCACACCCTCTCCCCACTTCTCCTCCCTGTCCCCTCAACCCCTTCTCTCTCACTCCCTGTCCCCCACAACCCTTCCTCTCCCTCACTCCCTCATCAACCCCTCCACTCGACCCCTCCTCTCTCTCACTCCGTCCCCTCAACCCTTCCTCTCCCTCCTCCACTCACTGTCAGCGAGAGACCCCCCTCCTTCCTCCCTCCCCACGGCCACGCTGCCGGCCCTCCCTCCCTCCCCTCCCTCAGTAACACGGCGCTACCGTGATGGCGCCGGAGTCTCTCTCCCCCCCCCCCTCTCCCTCCCTCCCCCACAACCAACTCGACATCGATGTCACGTAAGTGAAGTACGCCTGTTTTTTACCCCCACTATTACAACAATCGGCCGCGAATAAAGGAGTGGTGGTGGTGGGGGAATGAGAGGCAGCGATCAACAACACAGAGGAGAGGAGCCGCCGCCGACAACGACAACACGGCGCTGCCGCCATCGAGCGCGTCTGTCTGTCTGTCTGTCTTCCTTCTCTCTCTCTCTCTCTCTCTCTACCCCCCACACACACAAATACTACAACAATCCGCCGCGGGTGGAAGGGGGGGGGGGGTCGGGGTAAACACGCAGCGACGTCGACGATAAGAACACATTTACACATTTGTTGCCGGCCCGGACGCGGCCGCTTACCGACTACACGACGCCATGTTGCCCTGCCGCGGAGGAGGGAGGAGGAGAGAGGGAGGGAGTGAGTCGCCGCCGCGGTGGGCGGGACTAGCGGGCGGATGGATCCATGCATGGGGAGGGGGAGTGAGTCGCCGCGCGCCGGCGCCGCCGCGGAGGAGGAGGAGGAGGAGGAGGAGGGAGTGAGTCTCCGCAGAGGGGGAGGAGGGAGGGAGTGTGTGTGTGTGTCGCCGCGGATGGGAGTAAGGCGAGCGAATGAGGGAAGGCAGGTATAAGGGACAGAGGATGTAAGGGTAGGGGGGAAGGGAGTTAGTGAGGCGTCGCGGCCTCTGTTTATAGCGCCGCGGTCACGTGCCTCGTTAGGCCGCACGCGTCAAAAACTCCTGAACCTGAACACTCGACCGGGCCCCGCCCCCAGTGTTGATGCACAAACCTGCCCCCCCCCGCCCCCCCCCCGCCCCCCCCCGCCCCCGCCCCCAGTGTTGTTCCACAAACCTGCCCCCCCCCGCCCCCCCCCGCCCCCAGTGTTGATGCACAAACCCGCCCCCCCCCCCGCCCCCCCCCCCCGCCCCCCCCCGCCCCCGCCCCCAGTGTTGTTCCACAAACCTGCCCCCCCCCCCGCCCCCAGTGTTGATGCACAAACCTGCCCCCCCGCCCCCAGTGTTGTTCCACAAACCTGCCCCCCCCCCGCCCCCAGTGTTGATGCACAAACCTGCCCGCCCCCCCCCCCGCCCCCCCCCCCGCCCCCAGTGTTGATGCACAAACCTGCCCCCCCCCGCCCCCCCCCGCCCCAGTGTTGATGCACAAACCTGCCCCCCCCCGCCCCCCCCCGCCCCCAGTGTTGATGCACAAACCTGCCCCCCCCCGCCCCCCCCCCCGCCCCCAGTGTTGATGCACAAACCTGCCCCCCCCCCGCCCCCCCCCCGCCCCAGTGTTGATGCACAAACCTGCCCCCCCCCCGCCCCCAGTGTTGATGCACAAACCTGCCCCCCCCGCCCCGCCCCCCCCCCCCCCCCGCCCCGCCCCCCCCCCCCGCCCCCCCGCCCCCGCCCCGCCCCCCCCCCGCCCCGCCCCGCCCCCCCCCCCCCCCCCGCCCCCAGTGTTGTTGCACAAACCTGCCCCCCCCCGCCCCAGTGTTGATGCACAAAGCTGCCCCCCCCCGCCCCCAGTGTTGTTCAAACCTGCCCCCGCCCCCAGTGTTGATGCACAAAGCTGCCCCCCCCGCCCCCCCCCCCGCCCCCAGTGTTGTTCCACAAACCTGCCCCCCCCCCCGCCCCCAGTGTTGTTCCACAAACCTCCCCCCCCGCCCCCAGTGTTGTTCCACAAACCTGCCCCCCCCGCCCCCAGTGTTGTTCCACAAACCTGACCGCCCCCCGCCCCCGCCCCCCCCCGCCCCCCCCGCCCCCAGTGTTGTTCCACAAACCTGCCCCCCCCAGTGTTGATGCACAAACCTGCCCCCCCGCCCCAGTGTTGTTCCACAAACTGCCCCGCCGCCCCAGTGTGTTCCACAAACCTGCCCCCGCCCCCGCCCCGCCCCCAGTGTTGTTCCACAAACCTGCCCCCCCCCCGCCCCCAGTGTTGTTCCACAAACCTGCCCCCCGCCCCAGTGTTGTTCCACAAACCTGCCCCCCCCCCCAGTGTTGATGCACAAACCTGCC